>PVJO010011402.1:0-59947 GCA_004026905.1 Hystrix cristata | reverse complement strand
CTGATTTTTATTTCATCTGCCAACTAATTTCTCTTTTCACTTTAACCGTGAAAGCCTATGGAGTTTATTGAAAATAATCATCTGTGAAAAGGCTACTCTTTTTCCCCAAAGTAGTAAAAATGATACCTTGTAAATGCTTTTTTGGAAAACAGTTTTATAATTTGCATATAGTGATATATGTATAAAGTTTTGCTAAGAAATGGTATCATTTGCAGCAGCAGTAGCTAAAAACCAATCTAAATGTTAACTAATAGAAGGATGGTTCAAATCAATTCCATTTATTATTTCAGCCTGTAAGAAAAATCATTATGATAATGTATTAACACTGGAACTTGCTTATGGTCTAGTTCAGAAGGTACAATGAGATACAGGTTATCGTTTCAATTATGTGTGTGTGTGTGTGTGTGTGTGTGTGTAAAATGCAGAGATGGGGAAACCATTGGATACAATATCAGATGCCATTTCACTAAGCATACTTTTTCACTAGTTCCAGCCCTGTCACTATTGTGGTACTTCCAGCTCCATACCAGGACACACACACACACACACACACACACACGCGCGCGCGCGCGCGCACTTCTGGAATTCCCAAGCAGTGTTTCTTGAATGGTGAAGAACAGTTTTTAAAGACATCTGTTAACTGGCTTTTCTGTTTGACCACTTTTTGCTGATACAGATTGCTAGGAAATTTTATTTTGCCTAACTGTAATGAGTTACAAAAGCGCGAAGGCTGCGGCAGCGCTTCCCCAGCTAAGAGGAGAGTCTCCCTTGCTCCTGCACCCAGAGCCCCCAGCCTGCACTGTGGACACACCCATGAAGCCAGTGAGGGGTCCACATTAACATATGCCTTATGCTCCGTGCACAGGCCCCAGGTGGGGTGCTTTGTGGATGGTGAGTTCGGCGTCCCTGCAGCCCCGACTCTCTCCCTTTGTTTCCGTCCCTCTATGATGTTGGTATTAGCACAGGTTTGCTGTGGGCTCCCAAGCATGGAGAATTTGGGTGGAAATTTTCAACTTGCAGTCTCAGATCTCCCTACAGTGTGGCATGGAAGCCCCCTCCCTGCTGGCACCAGGGTGGCATTCTTGTACCAAGCTGAGAGCAGCTGGGTTTCTGGGCTCATGCCATCTGCACATACCTGGGAACCCTGTTAACTGGTTTGCGGCTCATCCATCACGCTGATCTTCCAAACATGCCAGGCACCTTATATAATCCCAGAAGGAGGTAGCAAGTTCCACCTGGAAAGCTACAATAAAGCTCAAATAATAAAGAAACCTTGTATTAGAGGAAATGCAGGGAATCGGTCTCAAAAAATTAATTCCCTGGTGGTCCTTGGGAGCCTACGGACATGACTAACTGTGCAGAAAATGTGTCCTAGTCTTGAATATTTATCATTGTAACCCAACAGCACACACTTCACCAGGAATCCAGGAGAGGGGAGAGTTATTCTTATAAATCATCCCTTCTGCAGAGAAAATTCCAAATCCATACAAGCGCAGATTTTAATGGTTTTGCCAATGTATGCAACTATATGTAAAGTCATCTTAAAGTCAGATAATAGTAATTTCCCTTTACATTAAGGGCGTAATGCAAAAAAAATAAATTCTATTTTATTTCTAAAACAAGCCCCAATATAAAAGGGGATTTTAAAATAGAAACTTTTACTAAAAATTCAAATCATCAACTGAGAAGTAGTGGCAGATTACAGTAATTAGGATAGTCAAACAATTAGAAATCCTAGAGAATAAAATCCATATATGTCATTATAAATGATATTTTATTTCTAAGAAACAATCTATTTCTCTATTCGTAATGTTTTGTAAACACATAATCCAGTAGTATTGCCTCTGTGTCCCCTAATGAGCTGCACAGCTGAGCACTCTGGGTTAAGGTTTCAAGCTGCCGGACTGCTTCTAAGACATTTACACTCAGTTTGTCTTGCAGTATTATACTCTATGCAGCATCACAATGAATCATGCTCCTGCAAGTTCGTTCATGAAATCCAGTAATGAAGAGAGACAGTGCCACACTCTGAAACAGTTCATCATTGCAAAACACCTCGATAATGTCCAAATCCTCTACTTTCAGTCCCTATCCTACATTTGGTTTCTTGAGAGATAAAATAGCATAATGTGCATGAAATATTTAGGTGATGGAGTCAGAAGACAAAGACCTTATTCTAATGATTTCAAAAATGTTTTTTTTTTTGTAAAATCTGAATATCCAGTAACCATCTTGAATAACTACCCACACAGTTGCATAGATGGTGTACTTTCTATAGCTCTAATGACAGAGCTAAACAAGGGACATTATTTGGCGGACAGGAAGGATAAAGTGTTCTTAGACTACATGTCTGTTTTGCATCTTAAAAGGGTTGCTTAGTCCCAATTATTTGGGAGGCAGAGGAAAGAGGTCCACAAGTTAGAAGCCAGACTGGACAACTTAGCCAGATCTTGTCTCAAATTTAAAAAAAAAAATTAAATTAAAAGGGCCGTGGATGTCGCTTAGTGGTTAGGGGGCTGGCCTAAAGTGCACAAGGCCCTGGTGCCAAAAAAGGGCAGGAAAAGGTCGCTTAGTCCTCAGTGAAATTCACATTTATGCAGTTCTTCTGACTACTGTGGGCCAGTATCCATGAGCCGACTGAGTTCATGCCAAGGGACCAAGAGAAGAGAAAGAAAACAGGCAAATAAAAATTAAGCTAGGAAAGCAAACAAAAATGACAGACGTCCTCTATATCATTTCCCCGTATTTTGCAGATACTAAATGATGCCTTGAGTGCTGCTTATTAAAAAGCTGAAATTTCTTGTGGTTACTTGATTTCCTTCCTGAAAAAAAAAATAATCGAAGAATGATAGCAAGGCTTCTCTACCCAGTGGATTTTCATATCAGTTTCTTATTAACATCTTCTTTCCACAGAGGTCTTTACAACCCATTAGATAGAAGTCGTGTTCAGTCACTACACGCATCAGAAAAAATGATTCCTTTAAACCGCTACAAACAGAACCATAAACTGCTAAAGAAGGTATAAATCTTAAGCCTAACCCAGAAGAGAAACTGAAACCCAGAAAAAGGAAGTTGGCAGAATTCCCTTAGCACATTGCATCAAGTGTATCTCTATGCCATCCTAGACACTAAAGGGTAATAAAATTTTAGTGGATTCTAACAAAAATAGTTCCTGCTTTATATAAAATGTATTACATTTCCAAAAACAAATTTTAATTTGTGAAACAAGAGAAGAACAAAACATGCACTTAGAGTTATTGCATAGCTTAAAGACTATTCACTTCAGGCCTTTATTATTACATTTAAATCCCTTAAGATCACATAGTGAAGAACAAGATTTTGTTCCCCAAATCTGTATTAATGCCCTTATTAAGACAAGAAATGATCTGGTCATTCTTTAGTTGTTACTAAGCCAAAATTCTTTAGTTGTTACTAAGCCAAAAATTACTTAAGTGAAAACAGAAAATTTAGAGATACTGTTTCTCTGCCTTATGAAAGAAAGAGTGTAGCATTACACTTGGAAAATTTCTCAGAGATGAAAATGGCATAATACATGTTGCATTTTTGAACAACCGAAGGGACATCTCCACTCACGTGAGGTGTGTGGGTCCGTTATGTTTGTGCTGCTGAACATAGTTTAGGAGAGAGAGCCCGCATTGGAGACCTGTCCGTGTGGGTTCTTGAGAGGCAGGCGAGCCCAGAGAGCCAGCAGTGTGTACTGACAAAAGTTTGTGCAAATATAATTTATTCCATAACTTGATCAATTCTTCTACTGAAAAAAAGTGAGATTCTTCTGGTATACACGTATGGAGATATATTTTTTGGTTTGTTTGTTGTTTTTTTTTGAGAAATGGTCTCCCTATGTCGTTCAGACCGGCCTTGAACTCACAGTTTGATCCTCATGCCTCAGCCTCCCAAATGCTGGGATTATAGCTGTCTGCCACCACACCCAGAGTGGAGATAATTTTTAAATATTTCTAGCTGTCCAGGAATAGCCCACAAAATGGTAAACCTAGACCAATTGCCTAGGTTTCCCTTGCACTTTGGTTCATTCAGACCAACATAGTCTTTATTTCAGATGTGATTAAAAATATAAGGTGAATGTTTAAACTTAAAAAATTATTACAGTGAAAGACCTTGGCATTAATCTTCTTAGAATATTCTCCACATGTACTTCAAGCACACTTATGCCATCATTCTTACCACTTTCTGCAGCAGCTTTGGAAGTCCTCTTTCGTCCTTCACTTGTGTTGTTGAGGCTGCCTCAATGTCCTGAACTGATTTAAAACATTTGCTTTCATGGTTATTTTGACTCTCAAGAAGTGCCAAAGGTTGCAAGGTAAGAGATTCTGTGAATGAGGCAAATGAGAACAAACTTTAAAGCTTTTACCAGCCTGTCTTTCCATTACACAGCATTTGGCAGCTGCATTCCCTGTATTTTTTATCACAACTCCTAAAGAGCCCCCACTTCCACAATTGCTTCAGAAAGGTGCAAATGTGTTTGAAGTAAGGGGGGCTGCATTTTGAGGGGAGTTAATGACAATGTGTCTTTTACTGTAGTACTTATTAAAAATTTTTAATATTCACTGTATATTTTGATCATCCCTTAAAGATTAAACCTATGCAATATATTGCTTCATGCATTCTAAGAAGGTATGGATAGCAACCTGATTTTAAAATGAGCAAAGGACCTGAATAGACATTTCTCGAAAAAAGACATTCAAATGGCCATCAGGTATATGAAAAAGATACTCAATTTCACTAATCACCAGGGACATGCAATCAAGTTCACAATGAGATATCACCTCACATCTATTAGGATTGCTACTGTTTAAAAAAACAAAGAGAGACAACAAGCATTGGTAAGATGGTGGGGAAATTGGATTCCTTTGTAGAGTTTTGGAGGGAATGCAAAATCATGTTTCTACTATAGAAAATAGTATGAAGGTACCTCAGAAAGTAGTAACAGAACTACCAGCAACCTCCCTCCTGGTCATAAATCAAAAAAATAAAAATAAAAACCAGGATCTCAAAGAGATGTTTGCACTTCCATGCTTATTGTGCAGTATGTCAGAACATCCAAAGCAAGAAAACAACATAGATGTCTATCAACAGATAAATGGAAAATGTGGTATATTCATACAATTAAATATTATTCAGCCTTGAGAGAAGAAAATCCTGCCATTTCTTACAACATGAACAGACCTGGAAAACATTATGCTGAATTAAATGTCAGTCACAGAATGATTAATACTGTGTGGTCCCTCTTATGTGAGGCATCTACAATAGTCAAAGAAGTAGACAATACAATGATAGTCGACAGGGGATGGAAGCAAATATGGGGAATTGTTTGATGGGTACAAAGTTGCAGTTATACTGTACAACATAGTGTGTGTAGTTAACACTAAAGTACTGTGTACCTATAAATTTTGTTAATCAGGTGGTTCTCTTGATAAAGAAGAATGAGAAACCATAAAACCAAAATATACCATTAAAACAAAAACAAAAACAAAGGGACATAAGGAAATTTTGAAGGTGGTTGGTATGTGTATTGCTTAAACTGTGGTGATGTTAACACAAATGCATACATATCCAAGTCACCCAGGTGTACATTTTAATTACATGCAAATTTCTCTATACATATCTAATTTAAATGGGTGGGGAGTGAAATTAAAGATTTTTTTCAAATCCCAGGAATTAACATTTACAGTATTTAGTTAATAGTGCAACATTTCTTGACTTTATATGTACTTTATACACCAAGATGTAAGTTTAATTGAAGCAGTTACTCTTCAGTCTGCAGTGATTGATGAAATACAAAGTTTGTTATCTTCAACTCAATTCAGAAGATAACCCACACGTTGCAGTTAGATAAGGAATCTTTCTCATCAGTATATGAATTAAAAGTTCAATGCAGCAGTGATCAGACAAATATTCTTCACAATTTAAGGAGTTTAAGTGTAGGCCTGGGGGCTCTCAATACTATGGGGTTCATTATGGAGAAAGTCAACGAAAGTCTTAAAAATGGTACCCAACTTAACTGAAGAATTACTTGGCAAAATTTGTAGACCAGTAGAACATGAAATCACTGATATACCATCTGTCTAAAGCTAAATTTAAATAATGTATTCAATGAGCATGAACTCCTCATCCTGCATCAATGGCTGTCTTGATCATAGCTCTCAAGAGAATGAAAATGTCATCATTAGAGGACCTCCTTCAACTTTGTTTGCCTTGAGCAACGTTGCCTTCGCCTCTTCTTCTCATCAAAAGCTATCAATCTTATTGAAAGAACCAGAAAAATTTACATTGGTTTTGGTGACACTGGTGAGCATGGTTGCCATGACTGAGCACTCTCAAATGCCAAGTGTGGCTCTAGTCACTCTATAGTTGCCATCCCATCCATCCTCATGGCACCTTTGGCAAAGCCTTTTCTCCAAGAACCTAAGGCACAGGTAGATGAAATGCTTTGTCCAAGGACACATGGCATCCTGGAGGGGCACGGCCCTCCCTACCTAAATTTCCCTCACAACTATGCCCATTACCTAAATCCAAAGGACACCTTACAACTGTAGCTCGGGACCTCGCTAGCAGCTCAGCACCACATCCTAACTCTCAGCACCATGTTCCCTTGGCTCCCTGACCTCTCCTGTGATTCTGTCTCCTTTCCCTATACTGTTTGGGCTGTTTCTTACTTAAGACTTTGCTGTCTCTCCGCCAATCTCAGACATTAACTCACAGCTGCCCAGTCTCTTTTCTGAGCCTCCTGTTCCCATTGCTCACATCCCCTGGACAGTCAATCGTCCTTCATGAGTTCAAGCCCCATGCCAGGCCTTTAGCTGCCTTTGCACATGTCACTTGAAAACATTCTTTTCGGCTACTGACCTACAACTTCCACAGTTCCCTGAAAGATCCACTTCCACATGGACACATCATTGAATGTCTCTAAAGCTGAATTCATGGTTTTCCACTATGCTTGCCCCCTTTAGCATTTCTAACTTGTATAACCTGTTGCCATATACCTACTGTGTAGGGGAAAGTACTGAGGAGCCAGCCTTGACTTCTCCTCACCGAATCTCATTGTTCTGTTCCCTTGGACACCTGCAGAATGGGCTCTGCACTGAATCCTGGGCACCACATCTTCACCCTCTCCCCTGCAGCACAGACTGACTATATTGATGATTTTTCTTCAAATCCATCTGTATTAGTTACCTTTCTAGAGTCAATGGTTTGCAGGAGAGCAGATTTAATACAGGACATTTACAAAATACAGCATTCACAAACACAAGCCAAATGTAGGAAGTGCACTGGAGACTGAAAAGACCCAATCAAGGGCCGGGAGCCCACAGTAATGTCCTGTGTATGTCCATGTCTGCACCAAAAGGCTGAAGAAATCTATACCGGAGCCAGGGCATGACGCTCACAGTGGAGATGAAGATCGGAGTACCCCCAAAGCCAACAGCAGCCATCCCCAATGATATCAAGGGTCCTGAGCTCCTCCTGCAATGAGAAAAGCTAAGTTCATTCAGGGAAACCAGCCACAACAGAGCTTCTCATGGGAAATAGCCGCCTCCTATCTTCTACTCCCATTGTGTCGGCAATAATCGTCCAGTGGATCTTTACGCCTAGAACCACACCAACTCAGTCCAGCTGGGTGTTCCTGCTCGTTGACCACAGTAAGTCCACCACAGCATCAAAGTTATCTTTCTTAAAAGCTAAATAGATCTCTTTGTTAACTCAGGAATATGAACCCATTCATCTTCTACATGGATTCAATTTCAGAGCGGTGACCTGGAGTGGGGCACTGGTTACCAGGCCCTCAGCTCTGCCCACCGCAGGGGCATGGGCTTTCACTCAGCTGGTCCCTCTGACACAGTTTCCCCTCTACATCGGCTGTCAATCACCAGTTCCTCCATCGGAAAACCTCTGCCCCCTTCTTTCCCTCTTACTCATTCCTTAGAACACAATTTGGACATTTTCCCTCAGCAGGTGGCATTACCCACTCCCCTTCCTCCTTAAATGGCTGTGCAACTCCCTCCCCAGTTTCCTGTGAAATCTTTCAAAAGGGGCTGCCACAGGTCTGACCCCTTGATTATGTGTGCAGACATGGGGGATGTCTGTATGAGTCCCGGGGTCGTTTACCCTGCAGTCCCAGTCCTGGATCCCAATGGGTACAACAACAGAAGTTTCTGGACAGCTGGCTTGAATACCGAGCATTTCCAGTGCAATAGATTTAAGTTTCAACATTCAACTCCAAAAGAAGTGTAAAACAAATGTGTTTAGGTGACATAGATAACTAATCAAAACGCGAGTTTGTCTTCTAAAGATCAATGAGGCAGAGCTAAAAATGATATTAAAAACCAAAAAGCACATTTCCGATACTTAAAACATAGCACAAGGTTAAAGCACAGGAAACATGGAAAGATCACAGAGAGGTACAATTTTAATACAATATTTAATAAAAATTAATGCAACAAAAATGATGAAAATCAAATTTTAAAATGCCTTAATCACATATTGAAATAAAACTGATATAGGAACATTGAAAAGGGGCTTTGGAAAAGATGTATCATGAAATGATTTCTTATAAATGACCCTTTAAAGAAATCAATCCAAAAAGGTTAAGTTCTAGCAAACCATTAAATGGAAAGTAAACTAGATTGTTTAGGAAATGTGACATTTGTACTACCAACACTGCTGTAAATATGTGTGTAGGTGTGTAATATGCACATATATAAATTCTTATTATATTCTCATTATTATGCTCAATGTAATCATTTTAGATTACAACTTAGATTTCCTTTTTTTTTTTTTTTTCGATGCTGGAGATCGAACTCAGGGCCTTGTGCTTGCAAGGCAAGCACTCCAACCACTGAGCTAAATCCCCAGCCCTTTCCTTTTTAGTTTAGCTTAGAATGCAAATCTTTAGATGCACAAATATGAAAATTAATATTTTAATATTAAAATAATATTTAATACAATTTAAATTTTATAGTATTATTTCAAATAATTTGAAAACTTGTATCTGATTAGTTAATAGAATTCATGTGAAACCAGTAAACAAGGACTCCAAAATTAATATCTAGTGATATTGACAAGTCCTATTTAATTACCAGATTCACATATGAAGAGCAAATAAATTGCTTCTCTCTTCACTGTTACTAACTACCAACGTGTTCTCACATGAACACTTGCCATAGGTCTACTAGAGGAGCACTATTTGAGTCCACAACTATCTTTCTGTAGGGAGATAGAGAAGGCATTTAGAAGGAGCAGCAGGGGCAGTGTAGGAAGGGGACACAGAGGATTTTCTTTGAAAAAGTTGCCCTTGAAAAATCTGGAGATTGTGGTATCAAAAACAAAACTAAAAATCACCGAGGGTTTGTTGCATTCTTGCTGGGCGTTGCAAGAAATTTATACCTTTAACTCTATGGTGCTGCTGACACAGAGCTGCTCTGGTGAGTGGTTCCAGCCATGCAGTTACTTGGTGGCTCTGCTGAGGTCCAGGAGCACCCCAGGTTGCCTGGAAGGCTGTGATTCCCCAGAGCAGGGACATAGACTCATCTCTAACTTCAAACCTGGGCTATGATCCCTCAGTTAACACATTCCATAAACTATGATAGTATCTTTCCTGCCAGCAAAATTCTGACATTGTAATGTCTTCTGGGCCATCTGACCCAAGGAAAAGACCCCGTTCACTCTGGGCCCTCTCAGGCTGACAACCTTCCTTGTCATCTGGTATGCAGGTCAAAGAAATACTCCTTGATAGGAACAATTCTGCCTCCAGAACCCAAGATACTAGGGGCGTCTTCTGACAGTTCCCCCAGCCTCTGCTACTTGGGGGTCTTCTCTTCACTGTCAGGCACTCTGGTTCAACCTAAACACCCATGAATTGCAGAACAAGAGCCCTTAATGTCCTGTGTGTGTAAACTACACATGTAAATGTGCACACACATCACACATGTATATCACATCTGTGTGCACACTGTAATAGGCCAGTTATCTGAAATTATAGCTTAAAGCTATCTCAAATTATTTATATACTAAATTAGATCTTAGGTTAGTATTTTATAAACTCTCAAAGTTAAACCTCCCCAATATTGTGACATTTGTACATAAGTACCCATCACATAGCAGATAGACTAGCAGAAAATAAATGCTTAATAATTACTCATGGCATGAGTGACTACCCTGGAAACCCTCCCTTCACCGACTGTGAGATGGTCCTTAAAGTCCAGAATGATACGGCTGTAGCCAACATAACTCTCATGGTCTCCTTCTACTCTATGACTCTGAATGTGTCTATTTGGTTTTCTTATTGCCATTCTTACTTCCACTGCTTCTAATCTAACATCCATGTAGATGTAGTATGGAGAAATGATGCTAGCAGCAGGGCTTCAACCATCATCTCTCTTCCCTGATGTCATCCTGGGAGCCTACTTTGTGCTACCGCTTGGCTTCCTATCCTGGTGATTTTAGTCAAGGTTGCTTGTCCTTTCTAGAAAACCTGGAAACTTTCTATATTTTTGGCTGCTTTTTCCTCCTTATTCTCACTGTAGATCTGGCTAAAAGTAGCAAGAAGTACCACACCACAGTCTGAAAGTGAGATGTTTTGAAATTTCCTTGACCAGATTAATTAATTAACCCACTGCCCTTAATCTCAGTCTTCTGCAAAGTCTCACTGCTCAGGCAAAATATGAACCAATTTTCTGCCAGTGTGTAACACCCCTGGCCTCTAGTCCAACAGCCAGTGGAATCCTTGCTCTCAACTGAAACCTCCTGAGATTGATCTTCACTATTCACTTTTCTATCAGCATTCTGGTCTGCTGAGATCTGACCAGTATCACATGTAACTGCTGCTCACAACATTCTCAGGCTTCTTTAGCTAACTCCTCCGAATCTGTCCGAACTCCTCCCACAAACAAGTTCCAAAAGCTTCTAAACCTTTTGTCAGGTACAGTTACACCAAAACTCCTTCTTCTCTGGTATCAGAATCTGTTTTTGTTACTTTCCCATCACTGGATACCCACAATTTAAAAGAGGAGAAGTTTGTTTTGCCTCATGGTGTCACTTCATGGTCAGCTGGCTCCCAGGCAGAAACAGGATGACAGAGGAACATGGCAGAGAAAATTGCTCCTTCGATAGCAGCCAGGAAGCAAAGAGAAAAAGGAGGGACCATGGAGGGAGATATAAGCTTCTAGATCATGCCCAGACCCTCAGTAATCCACCTCTAACCAGGCCCACCTCTCAACAGCAAGTCAGCTACCAAAGGGATGATCATAATGCCCCATGATTCAAATGCTTTCCAAACACAGGAAGCTTTAGAGGGACAATTTAGATCTAAACCATAACAGTGGTCATCTTGTAGAAATAAGCTCAGACTAATTTATTACAGTATCAACATTGCCTATAATTACTATCTGCTGTAGAAATATAGACACAGCTCTTCCACTAGCCACAGATAGATTGTGCCTGGAAATGATCTGACATAGAATTATTCTTGCACTGTTGCTTCCCCACTGAGATCTTCCAATGAAAATTGTATCATTCTTTACGTGTACGATAGAATTTCTCAGGAAAACAGTAAGAACATGTCTGCTAATTATTTGGGAATAGATTTCTATGCTGTGAAGCTATTTCTTGCCAAGAAAAAATACATTTACTCTCACTTGCTCTTGTGACAGAACAGTGAGACAAATGAGCTTCTGATGCAGGATTTAATAATAGTCCTTCCACTAGCCACAGATAGGTTGTGCCTGGAAACGATCTGACATAGAATGTTTTTTGCACTGTTATGAAATCCTGCATCAGAAGCTCATTGGACAAAAAATTTAGGTTAACGTATTATGGATGATTTTTAAAACACAGAGATTGTTGACATATCAATCACTAGAATGAATGTTGGTCTTAGATTCACAGCAGTTTATAAATATTGTTACATTCATCAAAATATAAAAGGTGGGCTGTGTAGGACTTATCATATATCCTTCAGCACTTGTGCTTGTTTATATGTATGCTAAAAAGACTATGAGATCGTCATGTTAGGTATTTGCACTGCATGCTGTGAAATTAAGAGCTGGCAGCCCCCTCGCTCAGTCTGCATTCGGGATCCCCGATTCTCTCCCCTGGCACCAGCCCCTTGAGTCAGAGTCTCACTTGAGTCTTCAGAGTGCTATTCAGACAGTCAAGGTGAGTTCTGATCCTGTGTTCCAGTGTTCTTATTGAGAAAAAATACATTTTTTAGCAGAAGACTTGTTTCTGCTAGATATTATTTAAGGTTAGATTAGCTAAAGGCTTTATTGAACTATCATAAGTGCAATAATCGGCTCTTTAAAAAGTATCATTTTTGTTTCAACATTAGTATGATTTATATGGTTATATGATATGTCAGGTAAAGCACTGGAAAAATTGTAACACTGAGCAATTTTACCAAAATATGCTTACTAGATCAATTTTCACCAAAATTGAGCTGAATGGTTTGATTGAAATTTTGCATCCAACAATTTAAAAATTAGTTTAATGGCTTTGATTAATCAATTCATTAGAAGTAGAGTTGATATATTTTTCTAGTGTAAAAAGGGACCGGCAGAATTTTAGAAGCACAGCTCACAAACTGCACTTATTGGTGTTTTGTTTTATTTTGTTTTTGTTTGTTTGTTTGTTTGTTCTCAGTTTTTTTGTATCAGGATAGAATTGTTCTTTTTAAATATTTTTTTTTAATTTCTCAGTATATGTAGCCAATGTAATGAAAGATAGTAAACCAAACTATATGTGACACTGAAACTGTATTATCAACTTGATTGGTTTGGGAACCACACGGGGGTAAAGCACACTCTGGCTGAGTCTGGGGGGGTCATGGAGTCAAAACTCTGGGCTCCATATCTAGTTCCTCACCCCTTCCTCTCTTATGCTGGTCCACTCTGTTACAGGGCTCTAATGGTAAGTTCATGTAAATCTAAACTTGATTTTCACTGTACAGACATCAATTAGATATTTGTGAAGCATCTGTGTTCCAGAAGCTGGGATAAATGTATGGAAGTAATGAATTCCTTGTCTTGAAGAAACTCAGTCTGGTGAGAAAGGCAGATACACAATCGCACCATTCCAAGGGGATATTGCCATACCTAAAATGGGGCAACCAGAAGGACCAGAGGAGAAGAGGCACCCTGGCCAGTCAGTGAGGGCCCAGGACTGCCCAGAGGAGGATGTTCTGAGTCTCAGCGAATAGGTCTGGAGGGAGGTGAAGAACAGAGGTATTCCTAGTGGGGAGTCCACAGGCGCGTAGTAAGTGCTGGCTCACTGCAGGTTAGGCAGTTGTAGAAGGAGAAGCGGAGACAACGATGGAGGCCAGAATGCATAGTCGACATATGCCACATTACAAAGCACAGACATCTTCTTATGGGCAGTGCAAAGAAGGTGAGCAGTCTTTAGTCATACTCTATCCTGAGGATCGCAATACCTGTGGTCGCTTCAAATATTGCTCCACAGTCCTGTGCCATGTGGCTGTGGAGAAGCTTATCAAGCTTCTTTCCTGTATGTGAGATTCCTTGACCTAGGGGTCTTGAATCTCTTTCTTGCCCCTGAAATTCAGTAGTTTGAGCTGGACGGCTTGGAGGGAATTGATGCCTGTGGTAGTTAAGTGACTGTGTCAATTTGAGTAAGAAACACCCAACTAAATTGAGTCAACATAGTTTATGGATGGCTTTGCATATTATGCAGCCACTGCCTGCAAGTGAAGAGCTGTAGAATTACAGCCCCTTTCCAGGACACCCTGGAGGACAGTGGTGAAGGGAAATCTTCACAGTGGGCAGAGCTTTGGGCAGTGTACCTGGTAGTTCACTTTTCCTGGAAAGAGAAATGGCCAGATGTGCAACGAGATATTGATTCATGCACTGTAGCCATGGTCTGGCTGGATGGTTGGGAACTTGGAAGGAACATGAATGGAAAATTGGTGACAAAGGTATCTGGGGAAGAGGTTTGTGGCTAGACCTCTCCATATGGGCAAGGGATGTAAAAATATTTGCATCGCATGTAAATGTTTGCCAAAAAGTGACCTCAGCACAAGAGGGCTTTAACAATCAAATGGATAGGACTACGATTCTGTAGATAGCAGTCAACCTCTTTCTTCAGCAATGCCTGTCACTGCCCAGAGGCCTCTTGAACAGAGTGGCCATGGTGGCAAGAATGGGAGTCATGCATGGGCTCAGTAACACAGACGCCAATTCACCAAGGCTGACCTGGCTTCAGCCACTGCTGAGTGCCCAGTACCCCAGCAGCAGAGACCAACACTGAATGAAGACCTGCTGAGGTGCTTGTTGAAGTCCAAGGAAATACAGAAATGGCAGTGGAAGAAAGTAGTTCTAAATACCAGCTATGACCCCATGATCAGTTACAAAATTAGGATTATAATTGCAATAGTTATCTCCTAATATGCTCCCTATGTAATATAATGTTGATATATTTAATATTGGTTCTTAAATATTGTTAAACCTATATTATAATATTCAAGTTATAAAATGTTAGGAGTAAGCATCACCAAAAGAAAATGTGCCTTCTATCTTGGAGAGAAAAATAAAGGAAAGAGAGAGTAAGACAGGAGATGAATCTCTCACAGATGGGAAGGGGTCCAGGGGACCAAGGGCGAGTGGTGATGGGGAGGGCATGGGGAAATAGAGTGAAGGTATGCTTTGTATAAGGTCCTAATAACCTCAGTGAATATGGACATTATGTGCTATAAACATGAACTAAGATCAATAATATCAACAAGAATGAAAAGGGGGGAAAGGGGAACTAGAGGAAGAGGGAAGGAAAGATGGAAATTTAAAAAGAAACAAGCCGTACAATGTACATGTGCCCACTCCCCTACATGATTGTACAATGCATGTACTACAAACGTACACTAATAAAATAAAAATAATAAAAAGAGAGAAATGAGATACATGCATTTAGTTATTTTTTTTTTCTCTTGAGTTCATTTCTATTTACAGAATATCAGAGTCAAAAACTCTAACATTTGTGTGCACTGACACCCTAGTCTGCTGGCAAAAGAAAATATCATATGTCAGATAAAATCTCTATAACAAATAGTCCTCAACCATTTCCTGGACACCTGAGGAATAGTCACTCCCACCAGGGATTCTGACTCATGCTTGCCAGGACGCTGAGGGCAGAGAAGTGGCTGTGCGTGAGGGTTCGGGATGAGGGATGAGTGAGAGTTTCCCGGGGTACTGGTACAGGGTCCTCCATTCCCTGTCAGGGGTTAACCTTACAGACTCTCACTGCTGTTACCCAGTTACTCAGTTTGAAGCCCGAAATCTGGACAAGCACTAAAACCAGTATTGTCCTCCTCTGTACTGACAATTTATGAAATCAACCATTCTCTAGAGTATTTCTTGTGTCAGAGACTGTGGGAGAAGAAGGAGCAGCCCTTAAATTCAAGAGCAGGGTAAATACTCCAGGATCCTGATGATGTCGATTTAATCCTTTTTTAACTAAAGCAATGTGCAAAGAAGAAACAGGAAGTTTTTTAAATTAACTTAGAAGGACCTCTGGCTCTCCGCCGCAGAATGACTGCAACACAGCCAATGACAGGTACTTCTGGTGCTAAACGGAGGTTGTGAGTGAACTCAGAAACCCATTTTAAGCCAGCTATAGGGAGAGGCCCGCTGCTCACACACATCAGAGAGCCATCTCTTCCGACAGGAGGATTCAAAGTGAAACTTCCCAAGATTCTTCTCAACTAGAATGATTTTTTGTGTTCCATAGGGAAGAAGCCTTCACTGCACTGCTGATCATTTGGTCAGAGCTTATATAAAAAGTACTGATGGAAACATTGTACCTCAAGCCTTCTGATGGAAAGTGTGCACCCATTGCCTACATCCACTGTGTGTTTCAGTGTGATGAATGCCCGCGTATAACGAACAGTCCGTGTTGACAGGGATGAGTGTGCAAGCATCTGTATCTCTTCATGCTTGGCTTGGAGCTGGGCTCAGTGGGTCTCTTCCTTCTCAAAGGAAAACGCAACTCTTTACAGCATTCCTGAGACCTGCTTGTTTCGCTAGTGAGTGTACAGGAGACATTAACGAGGAAGAAACTATAATGTAGAACATACAGTACTCCAGAGCCCAATTAATGTGTTATTTCTCATCACAGCGCCTTCTGGGAGCTTCCTTCTCCGAGGTTCGCGCCTGCCCTCTGAATCCTTCACCCCGAGTCCCCCTCATCTCAACTGCGAATACCTGAGATGGCGCTTTGATCGAGTTCCTCCTATTCCTCTGTAAACAAGCCAGAGTTTACACATCACATTCTCTTGTGAAGGCAGCAGGAAGACTGCAAACAAGTTTTTATCAAGTTCAGTATTCTTTTTCACAAACAATTGTAGAAATGTATCTTCGTTCATAGAAATTATTTTATCTATTCTCAAGTTAAATCACGTGTTCCTCCAGAAGAGAGCTGATGTACATCATTTCATTATTTTACAATCCTTTTTGGGAGGGAAAGTTGATATTTCATTTCATTCCTAAAGAATTTAATTGTTACAATTACAATTAATAATTGTAATCATGCAGTGTACAACTTTTCAACCCTGGGAATGAGATTGGGCATCACCAATCTTTTTTACAATCTTAATACAGGGTTTCATGCCTAATTGGCCTGATAGAAATATTTGTTGGGTTTAATTTCACAGAAGGGAAATAGTGCTTCTCCCAGGACACATACACAGGTATATATCAGGAGCCTCCAATTCGCACTTCAAAAACTGGACACCTGTTCCTGGCATGAATACATTGACAGTTATCATCATCTACAGGACTATATTGATCAAGTTTAGAATTATAAAACCAATGTATATTCTATAAGTTCACAGGCCTGAAAATAGCTTGTCCTCCAAGTACAATATATCAGAACTTAGTGATCTTTTATACCCTTCACTCCATCTTCTTGGAAATATCCTCTCTATCCATTCTACCCCCTTGTCCGTAGTGCAGACTGAGCTCCCAGAACAGCCCTGGGGGCTTGAGTTAGTTTCTTTTCTCCACCCTCACTGTCTTCAAATCATTGCTGAGGCAGAAAAACAGCACCGAATAGACACTTTTGATCTTGGCACTTTGACTTTGGAATTGTGTATTTATTCCATTCTACTACTGAAAATAATAGTAAAATCTATTGGATATTGAGGCACTGCAATATATATGTGTATATATATATATATCAAATATATATAAATATATATATATTCTAAAGTATAAACATAACTGCTCATACTCCTAAAAATCAAGGGGAGAAAGAAAACCTAAAAAAAAATACGAATAAAATGTCATGGGTATCTTGAAATGTGACTGAATTAAACTCTCCAAGAGACAGTGTTGTTAATCTTTTTCTTTTTTATTATTCCTCCAAGCAATTGCAATCTCGAGAAATCTGGGAAACAATGAACTAGATAGTCCCAAGAGAAAAACGCATAAAAGAAGCAATTACTCATTTCATTTGCACTGGTTTCTATAAAGAATATTTATTTTCACTTTTATTTCTCCTGGCTTAAAAATACTTCCCAGAATCAATACATTAAGTAACAATGTCTCTTAAAAATGTATCTGAAAGGAAGAATGTTTGGCTGGTGCCACCTAGACAAGGAGTGAACAGTTTGTTTCTGTTGACACTGACCTTACAACATTTCATTGTTTGCTTTTCTCTTCCTTACCTGGATTTATACAAGGTATTTTAAACTGAAAAGGACATAGCCAGGGAAAATATCAAAAGTGAAAGCGGCATTGAATCACAACAAGGCCTGGAGAGTCCTCATGTGCAATTCACCCTCTGCTGCTTTTATGCTTAGATGTTCCCCCAAAGCTCACGTATGAGCACGTGAGGCTTTTGGAAGTGCCTGGATCGTGGGTATGTGATGTTGGATTAGCGTACTGATTGGCTTAGGATAGTTCTGGGTATGAGTGATGGATTTGCTGAAGAGGGAAAACTCAATCTGGGTGTGGGTGGCACCAACAAATAGGCTTGTAGCCTGGATTGAATAAAAAGGGAAAGAAGGAAGGTGTAGCTTCCTGCCTGCCGTGCCATGAACTGTTTCTCCTTTCTATTCCCCTCTGCCTTGGAGCCAGTTGACTATGGGCTGAGATCTCTACAAACTGAGAGCTAAATAAACCTTTTCATGGCCCAGCAATGAGAAAGTAACTAAGACAACTGTTAAGACCCTGTTGGGACCCCAGCATCCTGAAGGGTCTGTGCCATCTTGTCTAGCTGCGGTGATGGGAAGTTTGATGGATTAGGGTCTTGGGGGAAGGATCCATGAAAAGCACAACTGTGTAAACAAGTCTTCCCTGCATGGAAGGGTTGAAATTCATCTTCTGGATGGTTCCTGGCAATGTAAGTGAGTGTGAAGTTGCAATGTGAAGTGCTGTGGGAATTCTAGTAAAATACAGAATAACAAAAACATTGAAAAATAATAAAAGTCACCACAGGTAGGGTTTTATGCCTTGCTTGGCTTCCAGCAGGCATTTCTCAGTAAATGTTTTTGCACAAGTTCTGTTCATTGTCTGTGTCTCCATCAGAATATGAGCTCCTCCAGGGTGAGACACTCTAAACAGGCAGCGATTCAGAGGCTGGGCCCAGTATCTGTGTTGCAGCAGCCCCCTGGTGACTTCATGCACACACAGGCTCAAGGACCACAGGCTCCTTAGCTTTTCTTCTTTGACTCACCAGCCCCTGAAACTACCTGACCTGTCCCTGTAATGCTCCTTGCCTTCAACCGTGGGGCCAGATCCCTAGATCAAGCTGAGCTGCCACTCTGTCTGTCTGCTGCAGAGTCGCCAGGACCTGGATGACTGTCCTAGGGTGAGTGACCAATTAACATTTGCTCCAGACTGACTACCATTTTTTTCCCATCAACTCAATTTCCACAAGAGAAATTAATAATCTAAATTTTGTAATCCACTCACATTTCTTACTATTTCTCTTTACAAAAAACACCAGTATTTTGTCTTTCCTTTAATGGTGGGAAATCAAGGTTTAACTTTTTTACAGTGTAGAAATTGTCCACATGTTAAATGAAAATAATTGGAAGTCTTTCAGGTCCATGAAAGCATGCTTTTATTGTAATTAGTGCACAAAGACCCAGCACGAAGTCTGTGGAAATTTTGAAACTGCAGAAACTTTGACTTTACCATCAAATGTGTCTTATGGTCCATGCAAGTTAATTACCTGTGCCATATGAAAGTGTGCGAGGTGGTCAGAGAAAAGCAGAGGGCAGTCGAAGAGAGAAGACTTCTGACAGAATCATAACTCAAGGGACCACTAGAGCCGTAAGTCCCCCTAAGTTCATTTTCTGTTTTAAGTCTTAAAAGTGAGGCATAACTTATCCGTTGAACTTTATAAGCATGCTAGAACCCAGAGTATTATTATAAAATATCCTCAGCACAGTACCAAAAATCAGGAGTAAATTTTTTCTGCTTGTTATGGTCAAACTAGATTATTCTCTGAGAGATCCTGAGTGTGTTCATGTGTTAATACATATAAAACGAACAAGTGTCAGTAGATAAAATTGTTAGATTTTAGAGTCCTTGTTTCCCAAGTGTAAAAGAAAAGTTAATTTTTGGGGGTCTTTTGTTTGTTTGTTTTGTTTTGCTCTTTGAGACAGTGTCTCCCCATGTAGTTCAGGCTAGCCTTGAACTCTATGTAGCCCAGATTGGCCTTGAACTCCTAGCAATCTCCCCTGCCTCAGCCTCCCAAGTTCTAGGACTACTGGCGTACACTACCATGTTCGGTTGTTTTGCTCTATTTATTGAGGCCTTTTTGTTTAGAAATCAAATATTAAATGTTAAGCCAAGACCAAAACACCTCTCCCATATTCCTCTTTCTTTTTTCACATGTAAACATTTCCCTAAAATTGTTATATATCCTTCCTATGCATTCTTATTCAAAAAATATTTTGCAACATATGTAATGTAAGATACATATATGTATATCTCCAGTATGGTAACAATGTCTTGCTTTAGAGCAAAGATCAGCAATCTACTGCCCATCAAGAAACAAATAAACAAACAAAAAAATCAAATACCCTGCACCTATGTTCCCTTTCTCAAAGCTTAATCCACTGAGTATTCAGGTTTCACCGGGACCTACTCATACTGGGATAAATGGACTTGTTTGCACTGTGCAAACTAGACTCATTCACACTGTAGAAACTAGACCTGTTCATAAGACAGGACCTGGACCTGTGAACACTATGAGACCTGGAACTGCTCATACCCTGGCATCTGGACCTCTGCACACTCAGGGACTTGGAACTATTCACACTCGGGAAGATAAATCTACTCACACCATCGAAATGAGACCTGTTCAGACTGTAGGATCTGAACCTGTTCACACCATGGCATCTGATCTCTTCGCTCTGTAGGACCTGGCTTGTTCACACTGTGATACCTGTAATTTTTTACACTGTGTGACATGGATCTGTACACACTGAAAACTGATCCTCACCACACTCTGGGACTTCAACTGTGCATATTGTGGAACCTCAATCCGTTCACACTCTGGGACCTGGACACATGCACAGAGTGTGACTATGATCTGTTCACACTGTGGAATCTGGAGCTGTTCCTACCATAGAAGCTTGACCTGTACACATGGGAAGATATGGAACTATTTATACTGTGTTGGACCTGGACCTTTTCACACATCAAGAGTTAGACCTAGTCAAATTGTGGGATCTGAATCTGTTCACACTGTGGGACATGGACATGAGCCTACTGTGGAAACAGGGCTTATTCTTAGTCTGGGACCTAGACCTGTACACATTCGGAAACTGGATCTTTTCACGCCTGGAGACCTGGGCCTACACACACTGTAGTAGCTAAAAGACTAGGACCTGGTCATATTGTGGGATATGGACCTCTTTATATCACAGGACCTTAACATGTTCACACTGTGGGACCTGGAACCTTTTACATGATAAGACCTGTGGACACTGTGAGACCCAGACACACTATTCACAGTGTGGAAACTGGAATTTTGCAATCTGCGGAACCTCCACCCGTTCACAGAATGGAGCCTGGACCTGTTAATGCTGTGGGATCTGGACCTATTTACAATGTGATGCGTGGACGTATGCACGCTGTAGAACCTGGACCTACGCACACTGTGGCAACGGTGCATACTGTGGGAACTGTGCATTGTGGGATCTGGACTGTGCACACTGTGAGACATGGACATAGCCACACTGAGACCTGGACCTGCTTATGCTGTGGCGCCTGGACATACACTGTGGGACCCTGTGCTGTTCACACCGTGAAGCCTGGACCTGTTCATTCTGTTGGACCCTGTGTTACTCACACTGTGGGACGGAGACCTGTTCATCTTATTGGACTCTGTGCTATTCACACTGTGGGACCAGGACTTTTCAAAGTGTGGGACCTGGACCTACTGACACAGTGAGATCTGAGCCTTTTCACAATATGGTACCTGTACCTGTTGATATTGTGTGATTTGGACCTATTCACACTGTGGAACCTGGACTTGTTCACACTATGGGATCTGAGCGTGTTAACACTTTGAGACTAGGATCTGTTCACACCGTGGGACCTGTGAACATTATGGAACTCAGACCTATCTACGCTGTGGAAATTGGACCTGGAAACAATGAGGTACCTGGACCTATTTTACTGGGGAACCTGGACTTGTTCATGCTGGGGGACATGGACTAACTCACACTTTCAGAACTTGACCTGTTCACACAGGGACCTGAACCTGTTTAGACTGTGGGGTCGAGACCTGTTCACACTGTGAGAACCAGACTGTTTACTCTGTGGGATCTGGACTTTTGTGCACTATGGGGCCTTGTTATAGTTCATGTCTACACGTTCCCCCAAATCCTCATGTGGTCATAGGTGGGGCTTTTTGGAGGTGGCCAGATCTGGAGTGTGTGATGCTGGGATCAAGGGTGTGTGATTACTAAATTAGTCTACTGACTGATATGGCATAGCTCTGGGTAGGATTAAGGGTGCCCCATCCTGAGTGTGAGGGCTCTCGCCCTAAGGGTGGGTAGACTGGATAAGATATAAAGGACAGAAAGAGGATCATTGCTTGTTGTCTATGTCTTGCTGCTTTTTTCCTTGCTGCCTGCCATGAACTGTTTCTCCTCTGTGATGCCCCTCTGCCATGCCACCCTACCCTGGAGCCTGCCAACTGTGAATTTAAACCCCTACAAACTTTGAGCTAAATGAACCTTTCCTCCCTTAACTTGTGGGTTCTGGGTATTTTGTTTCAACAATGAAAAAGTAATGAAGACAGGCCTCAACTTGTTGACACGGTGGGAACTGGTTCTGTTTACACTTCAGACCTAGGCCTGCTCACACTGTGAGACCTGGACTTGTTCACAGTTTAGATTTAAACCTGTTTTTACTGTGGTACCTGAATCTGCTCACATATGTGACCCTGTGTTGTTCACACTGTATGACCTGGACCTGTTCACTCTGTGGGACCTTGACCTATTCACACTATGAGGCCTGGAGTTTTTACACTGTGGGACATGGGTCTGTTCATGGCTTGCTACCTGCACCTGTCTAGACTGTGGGACCTGGTTCTGGGATTTGTCCTCTTTACAGTGTGAAACTGGACTTGTTCACACTCTGGGACCTGAAGTGATTCATACTGAGTTTCCCAGGCCTCTTCGTACTGTAAGTCCTGCATCTATTCACATTGTGGGAACTGCACTTACTCATGCTGCATTACCTCAGCCTTTTCATACTGTGGTGCCTGAACCTCCTCACACTGTTGCACCTGTACCTCTCCACACTGTCAACCCTGAGCCTTTTCATACCATGGACCTGAATCTGTTCACACCGTGGGGACCTGTATTGGTTCATACTATAGGACCTGGACCTGTACCCACTGAGGGCATCTTCATATTCATGGAGCTAACACGATGCTTCTAGACTCTACTACTTGCAGTTTGTAATAATCTGCTCTTTGTTTCTGCCCCAGGATTCCTGTGCCTTCCTCTGGCACCTTTGAAAGGGGAAGCTAACTGTTAGTGTGAAAGTGAGTAACATCTGAGACTCTTCCTAGTACTTCATACACAGAACAAGTTCACACTGGCTTCCCATGCACATGGGTGGACATTTCTCTGGAGTACTTCAATGGTGTAGTTATAAACATTTTAATTTTAACATTGCCACATTACCAAGAAAAATTTTATATCAATTTGCTTGCTTGCTAGCATTGATTAGATGTCTTTTTCTACATCCTTCCACATCCTTGCTACTATCAAATTTCTGATTATGTTTCTCAAAAAAATATTCTTTTTTTATGTGCACTACTAGGAGTTAAACCTTGAAACTTTGCACTAGCTATGTCCACAACCCTTTAAAAAAAATTTTTTTTTGAGTAACAAATTTGCCAAGGCTGGGCTTGAACTTGCAATCCTCATGCCTCAGCCTCCAGAGCGCTAGGGTTGCAGGTCTGCACCGCTACAATCAGTTCATATTCTCTTTATCATACAGAAACATCTGCAAGATGATGTTGAATCATAATCAAACATTAACTCAATGTCATGCCCTCTGCTGATGAACTTTTTTGTTGTTGTCATTCTGAGGATCAAACTCAGGGCCTTGTGCTTGCTAGGCAAGCATTCTACCACTTGACCTAAATCCCCAACCCCCTGATGATCTCCTTTTATTCTAAGAATTAAGTAACGTGAGCTTCCTTTTTCTTCAAATAGACTAAGTTTTGTTTATGATTCCCCAGTGAAGCTCCACCAGCATCACTTAGTAATCATTTTCTGGCATGGGTGCTGGTGCCTACTTAAGCCCAGACACTCTTTCAGGCAGTGGTGCCTTCTGCTCGTCAAGTCCTGCAAAATATTGCAGCAGTGAAATTCCTTCAGCATTACTGGATCTTCTCATCTATTTAGATACATCCAGGACCTCGCAGAGAATGAGAGGCCATTTTCATACTTTTAGTAATTTGACTGACCTATCTTTAGTTATTTTAAAACCATGCTTATGTAAAATTATTTCCATAAGATTCGCATTTTTATAAATAAAATAAGTTGACACAAAGCAAAGAAATTGTTTTAAATGAATTTTTAATTTTTTTAAGTCCAAAGGTTACAAAAAACAGGCTCAAATCCTAACAATCTGTAATAACTAATCTGTAGTAAGCTTTTGTATTTACCCACTAAACAAGAAGAGTCTGAAATTCAGTGGTAGTTTCATCTCAGGGGTGGAGTCTGGTGGTTGGGTGGGGCAGTTGGGGAGACTGTACTTGGCTGGCACAAGGTGGGTCTGGGCTCAGGCCATGAGTGCAGATAACAAGCAAGAGCCTGTATCAGGGTGACAGTGTGGCTTCTTACCATAACTTTGCTGATTTGGATTAAGGGAAACGTGGACATCTATCCTGAACTCCTACAAGTAGGAAAACTTGAGTGTGAAATGTCTACTACATAGAAAAATACAAATGTTTAAGGGAAGCTTATGTATGGTCTTTATGATCTTTATGGCCCTGCTGCCCTCCTCAAAAGCACTGGGAACACTTCACACCCAGCCAAAGTTCCCACACCGTTCTCATTTTACATTTAATCCTTTTTACATTTTCATGGATCATAGAGATTAGATGCTAGCCCATATCCACAGTTATTGTGACCATGCCAAAACTTGAGATACCTTTATACCAGGAAGAAGCAATTTCTTTTAAAAGAAAAGCAACCTAATTTATCTTCCAGCAGGTTATATGTTTCTATTTTTGTATTTAGGTCTTTGAACCATTTTGATTTTAGTGTAGCACATGGTGAGAGATATGGGTCTAGGTTCAGTTTTCTGCATGTGTATAAGCACTTTTCCCAGCACCGTTTGTCAAAGAGGCTGTCTTTCCTGCAGCATGTTTTTGGTCCTTTTCTCAAAGATCAGGTGGCTGAATAGCCTGTGTTGTTTCTGAGACTCTATTCTGTTCCACTGATCCACATGTCTGTTTCTGTGCTAGTGCCATGCTATTTTTATCACTGTTGCGTTGTAATATAACTTGAAATCCGGGATTTTGATGCTGGATTTGCTCCTGTATATTAAGATTGTATCTTCCTGAAAGAGTTAAAGACATTACATTACAGTGATGTATACATACCCTTGTTTATAGCAGCATAACTCACAATAGCTAAATCCTGGAAATGGCCTATATGTCCATCAACAGATGAACGGTGTCTTAGTTACTTTTCTAGAGTCAATGGTTTGCAAGGCAGCAGATTTAATAGAGGATATTTACAAATTACAACATTCACACACACGCCAAAGGCATGAAGAGTCCAGAACATCTATCTATGCACTGGAGACCTGAAAGATACATTTCAGGGCTAGGAGGCCACAGCAATGTCTCATGTACATTCATGACTGCTCTAAAAGGCTGAAAAAATCTATACTGGAAACAGAGTATGATGGTCACAGCAGAGATGAAGACCAGAGCTCCCCTGAAGTGAACAGCAACCATCTCTGACTACAGCAAGGCCCCGAGCTCCTTCTGCGATGAGAACAGCCAAGTTCCCTTCAAGAGAACCAGCTGCAACAGACCTTCTCCTGGGAAACAGCTGGCCAATATCTTCTGCTCCCGTTCTCCTTTATACTGTGTTGGCAATATCCTTCAGGTGGATTTTCTATGCCCAGAAGCGCACCAACTCGCTCTGGCTTGGTGTTTCTGCTCAAGTTGACCATTTAAGTCCACCACAAATGGATAAGGAAAATGTGGTATTTACACACCATGGAGTACTACTCTGCTATAAAGAAAGATAAATTTGAGTCATTTTTAGGAGATGGATACACTTTGAAATCATAATGTTAAGTGAAATAAATCAGACACAAGAGCTTAAACATTGCATGGTTTGTCTCACATGACAAACCCAAAGTATAAATAAATTAAATAGAAAAATAAAAGACAGATGACAGGAAACAGAAATAGAGCTTTCTCAGATGGGAAAGGGACCAGGTGATGGAGGGAGGGGAAAGTAGGAGAGGTGAAGGCAACGTGAAAAGAATTAAAATAAGCTATGTTCATGTACAAATACCCACAATGAATGTAATCATTATGTCTACAGACATATTGCTAATACAGTTTTTTAAAAGAAAGGTTAATCTTTCATCTTACTTTTCTTAAAGGGAAAAAAATGGAAAAATGTAAATAAACTTGTTGCAAATAGGGAAGGGTGGGGGAATGGGAGGGAGGGGAAGGGAAGGGGGGAACCAAGATACATTGCATACAGATACAAAATAACTATGTTCATTATGATCATTATGTATACAGTGTACCAATACATGTTCTTGGTAAAAATAAAAATTAAAAAAAAAAAAGGTTAATCTTAGCTGTGGCCATGAAATTGAAATTTTTTGTAAAGTGAACCTAGCTACATGCAATAGTCTCCCTATTATCTTGAGAACCCAATATCGATCTTTAGTGATAAGATGGAAGCTTGATTTTTATTTCTGTCATGAACTTGTTTATCTCCTTGACCCTGATCTCTATAAGTCATTGTCCCTTATCACTATGTTTAGCTATAATTCTTCTCTGTATTTAATACAAGATGTGTGATATTTATAATTTTTTAGTGCAAACTTTTGAATCTGTGACATCAACACATAGATTTTTTTAATCCAAGTCTGGGTCTATTCAAATAGAGAAAACTGAAAGTTTGAAGGCCATTTTAACCATAAGCTTTAAAATTATATATGTTACATCAATTGCCTCAGAAGTATTTAAAGATAAAAATATAAGTGAGTTTGTTACAAAAACCATAATATTTACATCAGTTAATTCAATAATTTTGGAAGCACAATTCTAATACTGAGATTTTAAAGCATGCCTTAAAGGGCTTGCAGTTTACAGAATGAGAACATACTGTGTTTCTTAGAATTATTCAAAATGCAAATTAACTGTTGCTTATTTTTTGAAGAAAGGAACCACTGTGAATATTACGCAATTACCAAACTACAAAATCATATGCAAGTACAAAATAATGTCTTCATTTATTACTATACATTTCAGACCCACAAAATTATGTCAAGAAATAAGAGGATTCTGTAAAATGGCATAAAAGCCGGCAACTTCATGCCATTGTGTTTATAGGCAGGATTCCCAACTTTTCTTTCTTTCTTTTCTTTTCATTTTTTTGGGTTTTTTTGTTGTTGTTGTTGTTTTATGTTTTTTGAGACAAGGACTCACTGTGTAGTTCAGGCTGGTCTTGAACTCACTATGTAGCCCAGGTAGGGCTCCAACTCACAGCACTCCTCCTGCCTCAGCCTCCCAAGTGCTGGGATTACACACATGCACCACCACACCTGGCTTCCCAACTTTTCAACCCTAATTCAGACTGACTTGTGAAATACAAGTGTGACAAAAATGACTCCATCTTATTTTCCTCTTCCTGTGTGCAATAGGGCTGATAGACCCCAGTTTTTAATGAATGAACAATTTCCACGGAGAGATAAAATCATCATGGAGTAAAAATCAGAGAAACCTCCATCCTGCATTCACAGCCTCCACGTCACTGATGCCTGTCACTGGCAGGTGCCACACCCATGAGGACGTGAGCTTCATGCAGAGGCTCTCTGTCTTTCTGGCAATTTATGTTGTGCATTTTCTTAATTTTTGTGCATCTTCTTAATTTTTGTGCATCTTCTTTTTTACCCATTTATTGAGCAATTGCTATCTATAAGCATGTGATGAAGTGTGAATAGTGAGAAGATCTTAGGGAGGCAGAGTGTTAGCTGCTAAGATAAAAAATGCAGAATACCAAAATTATAAGGTTGAGCATAGATTTTTTTTTAAACCAAGAAGATTTGTTGCTACATCTTAGACATACATAACAATCACATTCATCTGAGTCTCTTAAAGTTTGTGCTCAACCTTTAAGAGGCTCAAATGACAATATGAGGCAGTAAATTATTACATGCCATATAAGTAATCTAGAGGATGGCGCCATCAGTCTGGGTTGTGTTATTCAATGAAAGCTTAGTGAAGAAAGTTAATTAGAAAAAAAAAAAGCCCTCAGCTAATCTCCTTAAAGACACATTGTGTTATGAGGGAAATTTATCTATCTAGTACTAGAAACATGCTTGTGTGTAGCTCCATTAGAAACCTCACATCTTCTCTGGTATCTACTAGATGCCTAAGCAGCAGCCATGGAGGGCCTGAATGTCCCTGAATTGTGGGCATCCCAGAGATATTTGTTCTTTGTGATCTGAGTCGGGTCTCCTAAAGCAGGATAAAGACAAGTTCATGGGTGCAGGTGTTGCAAGAAAATGTTATTTAACACAAAATATTCTCTCAACTCAGAAATCCTTTCCACAGAGGCAGAAGAGAAACACTTTTTATTATTTAATAAGCATTAAACCATAACATGATGCCCATCCATAGGAAATGTACTAAAACCACAAAGGCAAAGAGACTCTCACTTTTCATGTAGGTAGGCAGACACGACTGTTCCCACGCGAGTTCTCCAGACAGCCAGGAAGTAGTACTCAAAGAAAGAAACTCCACAGCACCATCTGTCACACATCCTAGCTTTTCCCAGCAATCACAGTGACCATTTCAGGTCAGCTAATGGCATGAGCAGCTTGGAGTAAGGTGCCCTTCAGCCTGGGTGACGTTGGGCTTGCTGTTCCCATTTCAGAGAGTGCCTCCCGTGTCCTGGAGACAGACGTTCCCTGGTCCACAAGTCAGCAGGAGGCTTATTTAGCCTTTCACATGTTGTGTACATTTCAAAAAGATGGAAAAAGAACAGTGACAAGGTTTAGTTTTTAAGTAAATGATCTAAGAAAAGAGTCTTGGCGAATTCATCAATCCTTTATCTCAAGTCTCTGTTTTTATCTATATTAGTCTTGGCTGCAGTTTACTAGGAGGTGATCTAAGGAAGCTGAAGAGAGAAAGAAGGGGTATAAAATAAGGAAGGAGGAAAGGGCAACATAGGGGCACTTGGGCCAGGTGCCCTTCCAGGTTAGGTTCAGCCTCTGTCCTACGGGGATCACCGGGCAGCTGCAGAAGGTCCAACAGGCCCACCATCTCAAAGTGGCAGGATGAACACTCACTCACCAGCACGGACACCACAGGAATCACAAGAATACTCAAAACCAGAGTCCCAAGAGCACAAGTGATATCCATATTCCCACCTCAACCCACACCATGACTGTTCATATCAGAAGGATCCCAGAAGATTTAAACACTGGTAGTTCCAGGCTGACAACTGGCAATGAAATAGCACCTGAGTTTTATGCCCGTGGGAGCTGAATAATTTTACTAGCAAGCTGAATGGGCTCCAAAGCGACTTTCAGAAAAGGGGTCAGCCTGGCTGGTACTTTGATTTAGCTTTGTAAGACACCAAACAGAGCACCTATCAAATCCACCTACACAATTGTAAGAGAGTAAATGTTTGTGTAACATGCAGCAAATAAAAACAGATCTTACTTGCTTTTGCAAGGAATGTGCTAAGAATGTCCTGTACTTGGGGGAACCCCACGGCTGAACAGGCGTGCTGAACCAAAGTGGGTCTGAGGCAGTCTGAGGCCAGGTGTGCAAGTAACTGTCAGCCGCAGCTGAAAACAAGGGCAGGTCAGGGGCAAGGGAAGCATTTGCTAGGACATGTTTTCTCCTCCGTGACCACCTGAATCCATTTGTCACCATCTCAGATTTTTCCCTTTCGCTATCCATCCTCCAGTGACTAGGAAGGAAGAATCACTTCTACTTCTAGTGCTTAACACATTCATTTGGGGATGAGGTCACATGAAAAAGGAGGTTGGAGGTCTACGCGTCTGATTTTGCCATTCCATCTGGCCTTCTCCAAGGATGCAGATACTCTGAAACAAAATGGGAACTCTGATGGGAGCAGGAAAAATAGATGGACGGCACGATCAGTTCTAAATGTGAGCATCTAGCCGGAGCAAGTCTAGATCCCACAAATGACTCCTCACTAATAAGGATAATTTTCTCCAAAGAGCCCGCTGGCCTACTTAAATTTGGGTTTTCTCTGGATCTCCTTTCTCCTCCGGTGTCACTGAGCTCTTGGACCCCAACGTACACACATATCATGTAGTGAATCCCTGTGTGCTCTCCACAGTTCACTGTCAGAACTGTGGACAAATGTTCTTTTGTTAGTAACAGGTTTGCATGACAGTTTTTCAATGACATACAAAAAAACCAAAGCCAGCTTTTAGATGAAATAACCCAAATTTTGAGAAGCCGTGGTTTGAGCTCTTCTGAAAAAGCATGGAAATTTTGCCTTCTAGACACTGCTTTCGAATTATTATTTTTTTGATTTAATTTTTTTTTTTTACCAACAATGTGTATTGGTTCATTGTATACATAATGATCACATTCATCACGGTTATTTTGTACCTGTACGTGATATACCTTGGTTCCCCCCTCTTCCTCGTTCCTCCCTTCCGCTCCCCCACCCTTCCCTATTTACAGTAGGTTTATTTACATTTTTCCCTTTCTCCTTTCTTTTTCCCTTCCTTCTTTTCCCCTTCTCCCTTTCTAGTTCTCTCTTTTGAATATTATCTTTCTTTTACATACTATTTGTTATACATTTTTGTCCTTATTTACACTTACAGTTTCTCATATCTTCTGATTATTTTTTAAACTTGAACTTAATTTGAAAAAGATTAGGATGGAAGTTGTGAACTCTGTGAGGTTATTTTGTCAAAGGCTAGTAAAAGTGCATGTGTTCAGAAGTTGAATTAGACAGGCAGGGCTGTCATGGTAAATAAACCCTGAGATAAATGCTCTGTGTGGTCACTACCCCGGGTGGGTGTGGGGACTGTGAGATCATTCTCATGAAACACCACCTTATACAGTATAAGATTCTATCCTCGCAGACTAGAATGAGACTCCTCCTGCTGATCTTGCAAAAACCCAGCAGCCATGTGGGCTATGACCTGGGCTGTGTGATAAATAAGCCTTCACATCTGTGTGATTTTTTCCTATTCACACTGCAGAGTAATACATCTCAAAATCTCTCTTTAGTGACTCTTCCAGCTTGTGACACAGGGATCGAGAATCTTCTGTCATGGAACTACATCTCCAGAAGGCCCAGCCTCTGAAGGCCATGCAAAAGAGGATATTGAGGGATATTTTTAAGGGCAAGGCCTTAAAATTCATTGGCCTAAAGTCTCTCACATTGCAAACTATGTTTAAGTGCAAGGGATACTAGTATGTACAGTCTTCCAGTGTCTCAGCCCAGACATGTTTTGGTAGATGTTTAGTGTATTCAGATACTTGATACTACTGACACATAACAAAATTCACTGTTTTAACAGCCAGTGAACCCATTTGCTCACACCTTCCCTGGCTCAGGAGTCTTGTTTAAGCTCCCTAGGTCCTCTTCAGAAATGTCACCAGGCTGAAGTCAGGGTGGTCACCAGAGCATCCATCTCATCTGAAGCTCAGAGTTCTCCACCAAGTTCCCTGGTATAACTAGAGCTTGTTCGAATTTCAGTTTTCTTGCTAGCTGTTGGCCAGAACCTCTCTCAGTTGCTGGGTGCCACCCCAAGTGCCTGCCACACAGCCAAGATCACAATAAAATGGCTGCTAGGTTTTAAGCCCAGAAGGAAGAATTTCATTCTAGTCTGTGAGAACTGAATTTTATATAAGGTGGTGCTTCCATGGGAATGAACTCATAGTCCCCACCCCACTACTTGAGGCAGTGACCACATACAGCATTTATCTCAGGACTTGTGTACCTTGGAATTCTGCCTACCAAGTCTATATTTGTGAGTATTACCTGGACCTCGAGTACCAAAACAGGGAAGGAGAGAGGAGCTGTAGAACCAGAAAACCCCTTAGAATCTCTGTGTTATTGACCAACTCCTTCAGCACTCTTTGTGCTTTAGCTACCTTATCTTTCCATTTATTCATGTGTTTATTCATTCAGCTGAGAGTCTGCTGTGTACCAGGCACTGTTACAGATGCTGAAGTCATAGCACTGAGCAAAACTGACCTAGTATGGTCCCCATGGAAACCTCTATCATCACATCCCTACAATGGTGTAAGCTTTCTCTTTACCTACTGTGACACATAAATGAGCACTACTACTTATGAATATTCTAATGAACTAGACCTGCAGGTTCTGTAATAGTGACCAATAACCCTTCAAAATACAGTAATACCTCAGTTCAAGAATGCTTCTGTGCTCAATGGATACCATATCTGATTACGGATAAAAAGAATGCTTCTGTTCGCAAACTATTTGGTTCACAAACAAAAGCATTCAGCAAAATTTTGCTTCTATTTGCAAACTCTGCATCCAGTGACAAACACAACCATGGCCATCTTCCCCACACAAACAAAAGCACAGCCATCTTCCCCAAAATTGTAAAACAAATTAAGTTTATATACTGAGGCACCAGTATAAATGGTATTTTATTCTATAATTCAGGTGACAGTAATATGTTTTAATTAATATTTTTGTGTTATCAGGACAGCGTACCAGCCGTTCTCACCAAATTAAGCAACCCCACCTTGGAGACATTCTCCAAAAGAAGACCAGGTCATATTCAGAATTTTAAACACAATTATATACTTTAAATAACTCACTTTGAAAATCAATATCATACCATGGGAAAGTTCTCAAACTTAATCACTTATGTTTAAATTAAACAGAAATATGACTGCTCTAATATAGTTTCAAAAGCTTATACCATCCCTCAGAGAATTATTAAGTTAAGTATAAAAGACAAGTTAGCCTCCCTGCAGTGAAGTTGCATTTAAATATTAACAAGGAATTAGAAATTCCATGATAAAAATGTTTGTGATCACTCTGATGACTTCATGCTTCAGTTATCAAACTATGCTGTTACTACATGTGATTCAATTCCATGGAGTACTTCACTAAGAGCAAGTGTTACCTCTGGCATTGCTTTGCATCCTCTTGCAGTTCCAAATACAACACCAATCCCACTGAGGCTCCTATAAATGGAGAGAAATTGAAGTTTGAAGATGTAATAGCTTCAGTGGAGCTCAGTAATGAATCACTAGATTAATTTTATGCCAAATCTTATTCTATGCATAAAACACAAGATAGTTGTTGACTCATTAAATTCAAACATGTAAATATCTCCAAGTTTCATTTCTGCTACAAAATAAATGGCTATTTTGCTCATTTTTATATTTATTAGCTTTAAGATTGTACTTAAATAATGAATCTTCCTTCTGGTTCCTTCTTTTGCTTATTTAAATTCCTGTTTTCATTCATTCATTTCTTTAAGTGTGTGCAAGTTGTGTATGTATTTTATTTCACACAAAATATTTGCCATACCTTATTAATATTCATATTTGATAAAAACACCAAAGACTTTTAATAAATGTGAGCAAATGAAGAAATTGGTGGGAAAATATGTATTTCTTTTCATATAAGCATCAAATATTGCCTCCAAAACACCTATCATCCCAGGGGGAATCAAAGGGTGGGAATCAAGTCACAGAGCCAAAAAATCTGAAAGGATAACAGTGAGGTAATAAAATAGACCAAGAGGTGCTTGGCAAATTTACAGTCAAAATAACAAAGCGTACAATGATCTTAATGAAACAACCTGTGGGTCTAAAGAAGACACTAATAAAAAGCTGATGAAGCTAAGGAAAGAGATGTAAGACATGAACACCCAAAATAAAAAAAAAATTGAGTCAATAAAAAGTTCTAAACAGAAATTCAAGAGGTTAAAAATATGACTGAAAGCATGGGCAGCAGAAGCAAGCAATGGGAGGACAGAACATCAGGTCTAGAGGCAGGGTTATGATTGGTGACTAGTTAATGAGGGACACCTTAAAAACAAGAGAACATGAAAAATGGATTTAACAACTGCAGGTGATGGAAAGAAGAAAAACCTAAGATTAATTGGAATTAGTGAAACATCAGAAGACAGCACAAAGACCATAATCTGATTATAGAAGTAACAGAAAACACTCCAAATATGCAAAAAGAATTCAACCTACAGATACATGAGTTATACAGAAACCTAAATAGCCATGATCAGAGAAGAACTACACCAAGACATATCACAGTAAAAATACCGGAAATCCAACACAAGAATAGAACCTTAAAAGCTTTCAGAGAAAAACAATGAATCACTAAGAAAGGAAAACCCAATAGAATTACAGCAGACTTTTCGAGACAAATCTTAAAGGAAGGAGAGTTTGTAGTGAAGTGTTTCAAGCCCTAAAAGAAAACAATTTCCAACCCAGACTGCTATATCCTGCAAAACTATATTTCCAAATCACTGGAGAAATGAGGTCTTTCCATAATAAAAAACACCTAAAGAAATTCATGACAACCAAACCAGCTCTCCAAAAAATTCTTAAGGATATCCTAAAAAGAGACAGTGAAGATGACAATGCCAAAAATGCCAGTAGAATGAATGCATCAGGCCGGGCAAGCAATTAAGTAGAAGCAAGACAAAGGGAATCAACAGCAGGAAAACATACAATGACAGGAATAAGTTAATGTCCATTGGTTGTAACTGTCAATGTGAATGGTTTCAATTCACCAATCAGAAGTCATAGATTAGCAGAACAGATCAAGAAACAAATTCCAACAGTATACATATATAAGAAACATATGTAACCCCCCAAAAATTTATACACTAAATATCAAAGGAAAGAAAACAATATTCCATGTAAGTGGAACTTGAAAACAAGTAGGAGTACCTATCCTAGTTTTAGACAAAGTGGACATTAAGCCAAAACTGATAAGAAAAGGCAATCAAGGTCACAACATATTGATTAAGGACTTATTCAACAGGAAATATAACAATTATAAACATGTGTACACCAAACAGCTGCACCTACCTTCATACAATAAACACTACTGGACATAAAAATCAGAAAAACATCAATACGGTTATAGTTGGGGCCCTCAATGCCCCATTATCACAAATAGATAAACTTGATGAAAAATATCAACAAGAAAATATAAGACTTGAACCAAACCTTCAAATGAATGCATTTAATAGATATCTTCAGAGTGTTCCAGGAACAACAGAATACACATTCTTTTGGGCAGTCTCCAAAAGAGACCACATACTAGCCAATGAAATGTGCTTAAGTAAATGCAAAAAATATAATAATCAAAAATATACCATGTGTATTATCAGATCACAGTGCAAAGAAACTAGAAACCAATGGCAAAAAAATCAACAATTATGGAAATACATGGAAATTAAACAACGTATTCTTGAACAATCAATCTTCTAGAGAAGAAATTTAGGAAGAAATAAGATAGTTCTAGAATTAAATGATAATGCCAGTACAACATACCAGAAAGAAAATTGTAAGGATCAGAACAGAAATCAATGAAATGGAGACTAAAAAACAGTTCAAAGAATCAATGAGTCAATGAGGTGGTTGAAAGAATAAACAAAATAGACAAGCCCTAAGAAAATCTAAACCCAAAAATGAGCAAACAGACACAAATCAATGCAATGAGAGATGTAAAATGTGAAATTACAATGGAGACCACCTACATGCAGATTTTTAGTAACTACTTCACCAACCTGTTCATCAATAAATTAAAAGAATTCCTAAGAAATGGAGAGTTTCCTAGGTACATATGAATACCAAAATTGAACTAACAATACTTAAAAATCCTGAATAATCCAATAACAGGCAATGGAATAGAAGCAATAATTTAAAAAAATCTACCAATTCAGAAAGCCCCAAGACCTGATGGATTCATGGCAAAATTCTACAAGAAATTCAAGGAAGGTCTAATGCCAATACTACTCCTGGAACTCTTTAATGAAATCAAAAGATACTCCCACAGTCATTCTGGAAGCTAACATTATTTTGATTCCAAACTCGAATGGATCCAACCAAAAAAGAGAACTACAGGCCAGCCTCTCAAATGGATATAGATGCAAAAATGCTTGACAGTTATTTTCCCAAATGTGTTAAAGTCACCATATTACAATGATACATGCATACCCATGTTTATTGCTGCACAACTTATAATATTGGTAAAATATTATAAGCTAAATATTGGTAGTGGCCTATACATCCATCAACAGATGAACGGATAAAGAAAATATGGTATTTATATACAATTGAGTATCACTCTGCCATAAAGAAGGATAAATCTGAGTGATCTGTAGGAAAATAGATGCACCTTGAGAACATGAAATAAATCAGAAATATGAGCCTAAATACTACCTGGTTTCTTTTATATGAGGAACCCAAAACAAAACAAAGGGTACAATAAAAGGTAAATAATAGGAAATAGATCTTTTTCAAATGAGAAGCAGAATAAGAGATGGAGGAGGGGAAGAGGTTGGAAAAAAATGGAAATAGAGCTTTTACAAATGGGAAGGGGACCAAGAATTAAAAAGGAATGGGGAGAAAACGAGGGTAGGTGATGAATAAAGAATTGAGATGTGTTACACAACTCCCCACAATGAATGTAATCATTATGCACTGCAAACATGCACTAATAAAAACAAAGCACAAAATTTCCCTTGCCTGGAAAGTGAATGACCCTCTCCATTGTTAACAGATCACATTGAGGATAAACAAACATATTATTTGGTCAGCAATGAGCTATTTACTTTAACTAACCAATTCTTAGGTTGAAACAGTTGTTCTCATCCCAGATTCAGCTCTAAAGCTAACCTACTTGGTAGTTTCTGTGACTATTTATCTGTGTTTCATTTTCTTGTGGACAGTTAATTAAGTCTCTTTGGATCTATATTCTTGAATTTATATTCCTAGCTCTTCAGTAGCTCTATTTTTTTGTGGTCATTTAATGGGTTCTATTAAGAGAGAATCTCAGACTCCATTATTTCTTGGGTTCACAAGCATCGGCTGAAGCAGAGATTAATGAGCTGCCTGCTTCATCCTGCATTTCTGACTCACTGCTCTTCTATATATTTGTAGTGTCCTTCTTGTGCATTTAATATTAGTGGACAGACCCTATGTCTCTCTCACACATACAATATTGTGATGCTGTGAACAAGATGCTTTAATATGCTTGTATTATGTTGACAGATTCTAAAAAGTTACAAAAAATGCCAAGTTCTATGTCTGTTGGGTCTTGATTGAAAAACCAGGGAAATATTCATTTAAGCAGGAAAATAAATCACCTCAGTGCCTCATAGGAACTTAGATAACCATAGCCCAGTGGTGTCCAGGAAACACTAAGGATTTGACTTCTTTCCTTACCACACTCCATCACCATGGCAACCGGTGAGCCTGGCCCAGAGGAAAGCAAACAATTTTGCGGCAGCAATAACTGCAGCACTTCCACTCATGTTTCTCATGTTTTCTCTCCGAGTCCTCTGTGAGGTAAGCAGCCTCAGTGTCACTGACTTACCAGAGGTCCAAAGGAAAGCTCTTCACTGAATGGGGTCCTTAAATTCGTATTTCCAATGCGGATAGAGCTTTTAGGAGGTTCAATTAAGGTTAGAGGCGATAATAAGGTTAGGGCCCTAATCTGACAGGTTTGATAGCCCTGTACAATGAGAAAGATCTCTGTCTGTCTATCTTTCTGTCTTTCTCCCCCTCTAACTTTCTCTTTATCATCTCTGTTTTCATCTCTATCTACCTCTTCCCCAATTCCCTGTGTGAGGGCACAATAGAAAGACATCCCTTTGCAATCCAGGAAGGGGCTCTGCCAGAAAGTGAAACTTTGCTATATCCGGCTTAGTCTCTCCAGCTCCAAGACTGACAGTAGTCAACGTGTGCTGTTTAAGGCTCTCATCTACTGCACTTTGTTACTGATGCCTAAGCAGGCTGAGACAATACTCAAAAGCCTTGGGCTTCTGTTCCACGAGCAAGACTCTACTCACCACTGAGCCAAAGGAAAACAATCCTTTTTCGAGAAAATTCAGAAACACGTCTGCTCTTCTAGTTTGTATCACTTTTTCTTTTCTGGCTTTTTAAAAAATTGTGAACATGTTATAATGAAAAATACAAGAGATATTTGAGTTGCAGTTGGAAAGTTCTAATCTTTCTCTTGAACTCAGAAGCACACAGTCCATCCCAAGTACACCTGTGACACCTCTCCTCCCTGACAGGCAGAGACACGGGTGTGCAGTGGGCAATTTTTCAGATTTTCAGAATACCATATGTGCACTGGGCTATGAGGGTGTATTTTTATTCTGAGGGAAGGACTGAAACCCATTTGCAACTAGTAAATTTTCCTTTTTAAAATTATTTTCATGTGTCTCAACACACTAAATAAAAGCCAAGATTTATGCAAAGTTTCTGTCAACTGTGAAGACATAAAATTGCATGACTGCAAAAATGAAATTATTTAGTACTTGTATGCAATGCTTAATTCCTTGTAATTGGCAGAATGATGGACAGAAAGAATAGGACTAAAGAGAAATTTCCCTTATAGGTCAAATACTTGACAGACTCCAAGGAGAATGACAGTAGGTGTACACTGAGCTAGTAAAGTAACTAAAACTTCCAAATGCCCATGAACTCAGTGAGGCATCTTGCAGTGATGAGGGTCAGTATTTCCCTTTGGATAGTTATGTATGTAAGGATACTTCTATGCATAAGACAGTGTACATTCTCTTCTCTAAATTCAACTGGAGAGTGACATTTGTTTCTTTTGATGTGTTCTTCACAAGGATCTGGTTATTTCACTTCAAAAACTAGCACATGATGAAATTAAATGCTCATTTCAGTCCAGTAAGAAATTTTTTTAAAATTCTCTTTCAGGCAGATTAGTGTTCAGTATTTAACAATAAAAAGAGTACAACCATTATATGTAGAATGTACCAATACATGTTCTTGGTTTAAAATAAAAAAAAAAAAAGAGTACAGAATAAATAATTGAAAATGAGAGCACCATTCAGTGATTAATACCATCAAATGAGCTTTCCTCCTCTATTGGTATCTTAAACGGTAAACAGAGGTCTGCTCCATTAAAACGCCCATGACCCAGGTCATTTAGACAGATACAAGGAAAATAACACAGAGAATTTGTTGTTTGTGTATAATGAGCAATATTCATAAAAAGCCATCAGACCAATAAGATTTTGAAAACTGAATACGTTTCCCTAACTAAATAATTAAGACTTTTGTTCCAGCCCTTCTTTACAAATATAATCCCCATCCAGGACAACCTCATCACCTGTCCCTCTGTCCCGTGGCTCCCTAGTGTCACTCACAGACCCCAGACCTCTGCTTCAGTATTGCATTGTGTCTCTGTGCTGTTGCTTTTTATCCACATTTCAGCAGTGTTACATTTATTTGCGCCTCTCCCCAGTCCATAGTTCTTCGGACTATTGCAACACCCAGGCACCTACCACCCTCACCCAGGCCCAAGAGCTTTCATCCAGGCTCCTGGACTAGACACACACCCACATCACCTGGGTAGCACAGCAGAGAACCCCGGCACAGCAGCCCTGAAGTGTGTAAACCCGTGTCCCTAACAAGTACCTGAGTATGGCTGACAGAGCAGGGCCAGGGACCAACTTGGAAAGCCATTGCCTTAGATTGGCTGACTCAGTGTTTACACCTCAGAAGAGACTTCTTTTATTCCACAAGGACATGATTCCCTGTAGCTGCACTCAGGATTCCACACTTTTTCATCACCATAATACAACTGGCCAATATAGCAAGGAATATCTGATGAATATCATTTCCAACTCTGTCAAGCTGTAAGTCCAGCAGTTGGTCTGTGTGTATTTTTTTCCCAGATTCATTCAGTTTAATGCATAGACACACAGTAGCTGTAAAGTTCATTGTTGTCCAATGTCTTGTTTCTACTCAGTTGTTTATGATAATAAATAAATACTGCAATAAATATGTTTCTTTTACATTTTAATTTGCTTCAGTTTTTGGTATGACTCCAATTCATTTTATGGTAAGGGAAGCACTTTAGGAAATGGAATGTGACTCCTCCTCTACTAGTCTCCAAAACTGCTAGTGATTTGATGTACCACACGTTTATCATACTGCGCATGTCCTCAGACATATTTAGAAATCTCACATGATATCTTAGAAACTGTTCTGTAATTCAGCTCTTTCATTTAAAGTATCTTGCACATCTGTGATGTTCTGGGCTGGCCAAACTGTGTACATATGTCTAGCTGTTGGGTGTCAGCACACAGTGAGTCCAGGACACTAGAGGTCAAGGCAACATGTTAATCTCTTAGGTGTGGCTTGCATTCCTTAGCTATTTATTCTCTCTAGGACTTACTTTTGAATTATTCATTCATTGCCTCCCTTAAATTCTATTCTATTTTGTTAAATTACTTACAAAACAATTTACAATATGTCTCCTAAAGAAACAGCCCCTGTCACCAACACCAGAAGTAAGGACCTGCCAATCCAAATCTCGGTGGCAAACAGAATAGAGTAAGTGCGTGCTTCTTTTTCTTTTGTTTGTTTTTAACTCTCCAGCATCCTCTACACTTTTTAAGATCCTGTGTCCTTGTTTTTGTTTTTTACCAATTCTTAGATGCTAGAAATCCCTGTAAGCTATACTCGACCAGTTTCTCTGAGAAGTTCTCTGTGGCCTGGGAAGTGAGTATCTTTTAAAAATATTTACTCCCAAGTTGCCATGAAGTATTCCTGTAATACTATAGACATAAACTAAATTTCAATTTCCTAATTATAGGAACCAACTACTAAACTTCATATTTTCATTTTCTATTACTACACATTCACAGTACATGCAATTTACAATCTGTTGAGGAGTGATTACATGTAGATAATACATGCCTTGATGTAGTTCTTTGTCTTCAAGAACTTCCCTCCTTCCCTGCTCCTCTAAATCTTCTTTTCCCATTCTCATTCTTGTTCATATTATTAATCATGTCGCATGTTTATGATGTGTAATGTTTACAATCATTGTAGCTGTTTGGTTCCTGTACAAGACATATCTTTATTCTTACTTCCTTTCTCCTCCCTCTTCCTCTTATCCACATTCTCTTGGATCTCTTCCCATTTGCAAGAGATCTATCCCTGTGGCTCCTTCTATCCATTCTCTGTTGATCTCTTTGTTTGTACTTTGCCTTACTCAAGTGAGAGATACTATATAGTATTTAAGCTTGTGTGTCTGATTTGTTTCACTCAACATTATATTTCCCAGGTGCATCAATTTTCCTACGAATGCCTCAAATTTGTGCTTCTTTAGCGCTGAATAGTATTCCATTATATATGGATACCACATTTTCTTTGTTCATTTATTTTTTGATGGCTACAGGCTGCTTCTAAGGATTTAGCTATTATGAATTGTACTTCTATAAACATTGGTATGCATGCATCTCAATAGTATAAGGTCCTTTAGCTTTTTGGACAAGATACCTGTAAGGGGGATAGCTGGGTCATGAGGAATTTTGATTTTTAGTTCTTTGAGGAATCTCCATACTGATTTCCATAACGGTTATACTGGTTTACATTCTCACCAACAATATAGCAGTGTCCTTTTTTCACCACAGTCATGCCAGAATTTGTTATTCGTTGATTTCTTGACAATTGCCATTGTTTCTGGTGTAAGATGGGATCTTAGTGATGTTTTAATTTACATTTCTCTAATCACAAGTTGTGTTGAAAATTTTTTCATATATTCATTAGGCATTTGCATTTCTTCCTGTGGGAAATGTTTTAATTTCACTTGCCTATTTCTTGATTGTGTCTACTGTTTTAGGTGGTCCAATTTTTTGAGTTCTTTCAATGTTCTAGATATTAGTCCTCTGTCTAAGGAATAGCTGGCAAAAATGTTTTTCCATTCTCTATGTTATCTCTTCACTGTACTAACTGATCCCTTTGCTGTGCAGGAAATTTTTAATTTGATGTAATACCATTTGTTGACATCTTCATTTTTTAGCACAATGTATCTCATGGGTACAACACTTAAAGTTTTCATTGAATAAATTCACTAAGTGGCACAGTACGAATGGATCATTCACTGGATGTTTCTAACAAGAAATATGACCTATTTCATATTAGATTAATGCTTGAAAAAACAGTTACAGGATGTTTGTAGAAGCACAAAAATGTGTAGGGCTTATAGAAAGACTAAACTTATTTAAATTTTTAATATCTTAGAAATGTATTGATTTTCCCCATATAAAATTTTTGAAAAGTTTTATTTATGCTTATATAGACTTCAGTATTTGAATAAAAACATGGAGGAGGTATCAACCTGTTAATGGAAATTTTCCTAGTACATTTCTATTACTTGTTTTTCTTCCCTTTAGAGAATGAGACCAAAGTTATATTAACATTTGTCTTCAAATAAGTATGTTTTGCACTCATGTACACCATAAATCAAGAATAACTCTGTGCTTATCAACATGGCCTGATCCAAAGAATGCTCCCATTTATTCAATTTTTCTCTCTAAATAGGTTAAAGTAATGTATTCGGGAGTAATAGGATTTTCACATTTTTTTATTGGCTCTTAGGAGGACATAACAAAAGATAAGCTTTCTCCTTCTGCAACAGCCTAATCAGAGAAGAGGCAGCAGTAAAACACAGGGGAGGGCTTACATCCAGGGTGCTGGTCATAGAACAGAGCAGGAAACATACCTGTCTCACATCACCAATAAGGAAGAGCAAGAGGCCTGAATGTGAGAGTACAGTTGTGGGCACCTTCTGGTCCAGGAGGGGTTATTGATGCTTCCTTTGTCTGTACAACATTCTTCCCAAGCCTGCTCAGATCCCAGGGCCCCACCATGGATTGTGAGCAGGGCTGTGCTGGGGGGATAGATGGTGCTCTTCCCTTCCAGCCACCTTCATCTCTCTGCATGTCTGGTAAACACAGTCACAATCCTTTGCTGTGCATTCCCTCCAAGCCTCTCCTTGCCTGCTGCTCTCCCCTCTCCCCTGGACTGCTAAGTCCCTCTGGGTTTTCCACACCAACTCTCCCTTTTCTCCAAGGCTTCTTTTCTCAGAGTCTCCCTAATTTGCCTACGTTGCTCTTGAACTTGAAATCATCCTACCTCAGCCTCCAAAATAGCTGGAGTTACAGGTTTGCCACAGCCACTGCACCTAACCATAATGCTTCTTTCGCACTTCACTCAGCATAATTATTGTTGTTTAATCCAACACTGGTCAGTATTTTTTTTTTTTTTTGCTTATTACATTTTACTGGGTTCATGTTGATCTGAGAATGAAGGAAGAAATCCTTAGCAGGTACTTTAAGCTTTCCTCAACCTGATTTTCTCACCTCTGCAGTCATTTCCTAACCTGTCCCTCGCTCCATAAGTCTCAGCCTTCAGTGTTAGCCACTTTCTGCCCTTGAAACAGACCATCTTTATGTCTTCCTTGGAGCTTTGAACCTGCCCAATTCATCCAAATCACCTCCTCCAGGTAACTAAATTCATATTTTACAATTAAAAATGACTCCCTAAAGCACTCATTTGGAGATGTCTTCATGTTGTGAGTCTTCCTTGTAATTTTCTTTCATAGCCTATTTCCCAGCTAAACAATACTTAGATGATTATGTGGTGAACATATCTCACCTCATCATTATAGAAGGGCCTGAGTCATAGCTCAGCTCCTGTCCTCACCACTCTCTCAGTAACCAGCACAGTTCAGGGCGCAGGTGCCCCAGTGGGTGTACAGAGCCCTCATTGTCAGCATGTGAGCCAAGTCAGCCCAGGACTGCCCCAGCAGCCGAGCACTGGATAACAGTGCACACAGGGACCATGCACATGCTCAGAGTGGAGCAGCAGGGCCAAGAGATAATGGATGTCATGAGCTGTGATGCATTAGCCGGGACTCAACCACACTTTTGCATGGCTGGTCAGTGCATTGTCAAGGGGAACCTGGAGAATATGTGTGCTTGGATAGCTGTGAGTTTCGATACATTCATTTTTATTCACACAATATTTTAGCTTTGAGTTTTCTTATGAAAAAATGAAATTTAATATCTAACACTTAGCAAAGAGATGTTCTGGTCAAGAGACAGAGATCTTTTTAATGTGCTGCCCCCTGACATATTTTGAATCTGCAGCATTATATTTAGTTGTTTGTGAAGAATTCATGAAAGAAAGAGCAAGTATATATATATATATTTGCTTGAAGTAGCTGTGAGTTTAGCCGAACCCCCAAAAGGTGGGAAATGCACTTAGATGCCTTTTCAGAACAGGCCAAAAACTGGTGGTCAATAGAACATTGCCCCCTTGTGCTGGCAGTCAGCAAATTCAAGAGGAACCCTCTTCGAGAATCACTACTATAGATTGTTGATTCAAGGAACAGCCAATTCTTTAGTGTCAACTGATAGCATTAGCTATTTTTGTATATGGATAGACTTGTATTGGGTGCTTCATTTTATTTCATTTTTGTGTTTTTGTACATTCCAAGGCTTGAACACCAACAAAGGACTACAACAACAACAACAAAAAAAAAGTGAAAACAGATAGTGGATGACCACTCCAGGGAGCCTGGCTGGACAGAGCCATTTGACATGACTGAACACAAGGGAAAGCACTATGTGTTCTGTGTAGTTAAAATGTATGTCACAGACCAAGTATCAAGTGGCCCTTTGACACCAACAGTAATAGTGCTCCCAAACTTGGTGAAATAGAAAAGAAAGGGTTTCTTGAAGGGAAATTGAGGAAATATATAACTCCCACTATTTTAGTTTTTGCAACTGTCTTTCTAAAACAAATCATCTGAGAGCTGCCAGCTTTCAAATTTCACTGTTTATAGCAAAATATGGTAAGCCCCTCTCTGATGGGAATTTTATCAAAATGGTCATGTTGTCTGGGAGTAATTCCATTTTTCGTGATTTCTCAAATAAGGATAAAGTCATACAATGCATCTCTGAGATGCTGCTTAGCAGAAGTATTGTTAAAGATTGAGTCCTGCGCATGGCAAGTGATGTGAGTCAGCAGCTCACTGCTGACTTACGAAAGGCAGCCTGTTACTGCATGTGCTTGGATGAAAGCAAGGATATAAGTAATCATGCAAGACTAGAAGTCATTTTGCATTATGCTCTTGGTAACACCATAAGAGAAGAACTGGTGAACTGGTGTCTTTGCCTGGAAAAGCACAAGGGATAGATATCTACAAAACTTTGATAAAGAATTTTTGTCACAGGACATAGTACCAGAAATGTGGCACCCATACTAGTGATGTTGCATGGTGGGAGCAACATCTGGTTTCATACAGTTCTTTGTTAAAGAAACCAAAGATTCAGTCTTTCAGTTTCGTTGTGAAGTGGTACCTCAGTTCACAAACTTAATTTGTTTAATGAGTTTGGGGAAGACGATCGTGTTTGTATTTGCATGGGGAGTTTGATTGCACTTGTGTTTGTCAGCTGACCTGGAGTTTGTGAGCAGAAGCTAAATTCTGTCAAATACTTTTATTTGCAAACCAAATTGTTTGCAAACAGAAGCAAGTTCTTTTTGGCAGGGAAAGCTGCAAAAAATTAAAAGATATCTTCCAAGATGTCACAAAAAATGGTGAATTACATCATGGATCATGCTCTCAATTTTCAGCTGTTTCAAGAACTTCTTGATGAGGCTCAGGCACAGTAAGATGTTTTAGTTATGTAAAATAATGTCCAGTGGCCGAGCAGAGGATGAGTCCTAGAGAGATTTGCAGCCTGCTTGGACGAAACTAGGTTGCTTACAAGTGAAAAAGGGCAGGAATAGTCACAAATCACTGATATGGCCTGGCTTAAAATCTTCATGTTTTTTACAGTTTATACTGCACTTCAGTGTACTGAACAAGTATTACAAGGTGTAGGAAAAACAGTAGAAAGGATATTTTGTGATATCGAAACATTTGAGGAAAAACTGCAGATTTTTGAAAAAGATCTTGAAAGTAGGAAGCTGAAGTATTTTCCAAATCTAAAATTGTATTTGGAAAATCCAACATTTGCAGAAAAATCCTACAAGCCATCAGGAAATCTACAAGGAATTTTCTAGCATTGGAGCAGGTGTAAAGATGAATTTTAGTAACACATTTTTACAGTTCCATAAGATGAAGACAATCCTGTGTTTTCTTACTTCTCCAGACAAAGCCAAATTTGTAGAACTTGATATGTCTTGCTAACACTGGTTAGGTTTTGGAAATCTGAAAATGGAGCTATTGGAATTTCAAGAAAGATGTGTCTAGAAAAATAAATGATATGACCTGTATGCAACACCTGAGAAGATAGAGAAGTTAGAGTGTGAAGGGATGACAAAGAACAGCACAGATGAAGTTCTGAAAATGAAATTCTTACAGTGTAGAATTCTCTGGCAAATAATTTTAAGTCAATTACTGCACTTGGAATTGCTTTTCTTACTTTGTTTGGATCATCTTATGCTCGTGAGTGGCTGTTTTTGGCTTTGAATTATAGCAAATACGATATAAGAAACAGACTAACAGAAGACCTGATGGCTGTATTTGTTGCTCTCAAACTAATGACCTATGAAGCAAAGTTTGACAAGTTATCAGCATGCAAAGATCACATAAATTGTGCAAAAGCACACCAAATGCAAACATTTATCTTTCATTAAAAGGTTGTATCATTGAAAGTTCTGTTATTTTCTTTTAAGACAAAAGATGTTAATGTACGAGTTTTGGTTTGTTTGTTTTTTTGTAAACTAAAACCTCAGTATGCAAGTTTGAGTGTTGGCATGTCACAGTAGATACACAGGTTTGGGGTTGTACTTTGAGCACTCAGTCTCTAAAGGGTTCACCATCTCCAGTTCAGGGCATCTTGAAAACATTCAATAAATACATGTTGAATGAAGGGAGGAAACGAACATTTCCCAGGTTAAAGTGTTTAGAAGAACCTGGTCTTTTTAATCAAATACTATGAACGGGGAGGGAATGAGAAGAATGCAGCCTTGTGAATCACGTAATCTGAAAGAAAGTCACCTGGGGACAATGGTGCCCCAGAGCAGTAAGCATCCAATATTGATGTGACGTGTGCTCCTGGATCACAGAGGGTCTTCTTAGGCAGAATACAACATTTTCTTTCAGTTTGGGGGAACAAATGATGCATAATTCTGAGAACTTCCAATGTCACAACCAATAAAGTCTTCATAGTGGTTAAGTAATAAAAATTTAGGATTCATAGCATTTGCTATTTATTTGCAATTACCACTGTAGTAGGATTCATTGAAACATCTTGCTATGTGCTTTTCTAGGGAATTTCGTATCCCTGCAGGCTTTGGCATTGTCATCAAACTCCCACCAAGCCTGTACATACACAGACATGACATCCGCATGGTGTTCATGGAGAATGCTTTACAAAAATCTGTTTATTTTCATTGTTACTATAAGGTGGAGATTTCGGTGCTATTAATTTTCATTTTTAAGCAGACCTGATCATTTCTTTCATTTCACTGTTATCATTTAGTTTGTTAAGTGTTTCCTTACCTGAACTCTCTATCAATAGCACTTTAGGCATAACTGAATATTGGACTCATTAGAAAACCATATAAAAATCAGTAAGGTTCACACACAACCATCCACTCTCCATCTGCTAGAGTAGAATCAAAATCATCAAAATTGCCTTTGTTTTTTACTTATAAATTAGAAATTCACTCCTGTCACTATTTCCCAGGTTAGAATGCATCCACTGGGACAAATAGTCCTCCATGTTGTCTATCCTGCCTTTAACATAAATTACCTAAAGAAATCAACATCATTTGAAAACTACAACCCTGGGTTATCTAATAGAGTTATTCTTTCTGAATTATATAATGTATAAATGGATACATTATATACATTAAATGTATATGGATAAATACATATACAAAATGGATAAACTAATGAAACCAGATGATGCCCGTGGAATCCAACAGACCCCTGCTGTCCATACTGTACAGTGCTGCGCAGAGTGACAGCTGTGATGAGACCTTGCTCTGTGGGAAAGGGTTGTTAAAAAAGACAAAAGGAAACCACCACTGAAGTGCAGGTGCTCTCAATGGTGGTAAGCTACAGTAAGCTCTGAAACTGAGCACCCTTCAGCATTTCAGGAAAGAAGACTGTGTATGTGTACATCTGCACTTGAGTGGGAATTCTCAGTTATACCAACAGAATAACGTTATTCTGAAACATTATTTTAAAGCAGTCCAACAATAGAGGCAAAAAGCTACAGCTGTGACTAGGAGCTTTTCAAAGCTTTGCTCAGCACATCCTTGGGCTGGAAGGACAGTGGCCAGCACTTTAGAGTTCTAACATGGCCACTTCCCCCAGTAGGATCAAGAGGAGATTCTGGGTCAGAAGATAACATCTCTAATATTGGGCACAGTTAGAGCTTTCTGAAGAAACCCACATGGAAAGAATGACGTTGGGAAGCCAAACCAATAGCTTATTTTCTATAGGATTTAACCTCTTGTACAAATCTGACTATAAATGAAGTCATCCCAAAGAACACACAAAAGTGTGTTTCTGCCAGACACACTGATGCACACCTATAATCCCAGCTCCGAAGCTGGGTTTCAGCTGAGGCTGAAGCAAGTTTATGTCTGACTTAGGCAACTTAGGGAGACCTTGTCTCAAAGTTAAAAAATAGGCCTGAGGATACCAATCTGTGTTATGGTGTCCCTATGTTAGGTCCCCAGTCCCTGAAAAAAAGCGTATTACTAATAGATATAAATGTCTGTTGCCGATTAAACCAAGCTATTCAATACATGGTATAAATATGCAAGGAATAATCACCAGGAACCTATGACTCTGTAAGAAGAGAATGAAAGATTTAGGGCAAAGTGAGTAGGAATATAAACTGGCGCAACCACTATGAAAATCAGTATGATGATTTCTTTAAAAATTAAAAATAGACATTCCATTTGACTCAGTTATTCCCCTTCTAGGTATCTTCCCAAAAGATTTAAAAACATCATTCTACAGAGATGGCTGTATGCCCATGTTTACAGTAGAACAATTCATAAGAGCTGAATCTTGGAAGCAGCCTATATACCCATCAACAGATCAATGGATAATGGATAAATGTGGTATTTATAAATAACAGAGTACTACTCTGCCACAGAAAAGGATAAATTTGAGTCATTTGTAGGAAAATGAATGCACCTTGAGGCCACAAGTGAAAAAAACTCAGATACATAAACTTAAATATGGCATAACTTCCCTTCTATGAGAAACCAAGGAGAAGTAATTTTTAAAAACAAAAGATAGAGAATAGGAAACAGAGAGATAAATCTTTGCAAATGGAAGGACACCTAGAGATGTAGTTAGAGGAGAGGGAAGGGAAAGGAGAATAAAAACATTAAGATGTTAAGTGGATGTGCCTACTAAGATGAATGTACTATTTTGCACTGCCAGCATGTACTAATAATTTTTTTTTTAATTTAGGGCAAAATCAATGATGTCAAAAAGCCAAATGCAGCAAGTTTCCATCAAAATGCTAAATCACAGCTTCTACTAAAGATACATATGAGAGGGGCAGTCTGGGGATTCACAGAATAGAGATAAGCAAACTGTAATAGTTTACAGAATTGTATTATGTGTTAACACATCAACATTTTAGTAGCTCATTGTGAAATACCTGAAACTTTATGTAGTTAATTATCTTTTTTGGGGGGGCTGTCTTCTGCTGCCAAAATTACAGTTTTATTTATTTTTAAAAATATCATGTTATTGGTATATGTCTGCAGTACGTGCAGTTTACAGTCATCTTGAGGAGTGGTTACAAGTACATACTACAGTTTGTTTCTTTTTTTTTAATCCCCCTTCCTTTCCCTTCCCTTTCTTCTCTCCTCCTTCACTTCCCCATCTCAATTTTCATTCCTTGCTTATCTTATAATTTAACATTTATATCAAAGAAGGAATCTTCAGAATGTAGGAGTTCACATGTCAGAATTCCAGCGGTATTTATAAGGATTAAAAAATTGAGGAAACTAATTTAGTTAACCTTAGAAGAGCTTTGATAAACAATTGTTCAAAATGAGACTCTCCAGCAAAATGTGTGGCTGTAAACATGTATGGACCATGAAGAATGCACCTGATCGAGTGTATGAAAAGGGGAATTTCAGTCTTACAAACAAATTTTAGGCATCTTGGCTTAAGGCATGTCACAGAATTAACCTGCCAGTGCTGTTTCTCAGGGCTCACCAGGAGGTGCGGGTGTCCTGCGCATGGTCACCCACCGACACCTGCAATCTGAACTTGTGTGTTGTGTCATGAGCTCCTTTGTTAGTGGACTTCATCCTTTTGTTTCTGAAGATGCGCAGCAATCTCAATGCCCACATATCTCCAACTTTATCAAGAATATTGCTGTTCCAAGTTGAAGTATTATTGACATCGTAGAGGGAAGGGGAAAAGGTGAAATATATTGTCTCTAAAATGTAATGTTCTCGTAAGAATTTGCTGATGAGAACTCAAGTTATTTCAGAGTGTAGGGTAAGAGGTGCAATTTCTTAGTTAGTGTCAGAAAACTAGAGTTGCTATGCTAGTGATGAGTTTAAATAAATCACTACAACATTACCACTTTAAAAATGAAGACTATGAAAATCTGTTGTGTTCAATGAACAGAACCAGTAAGTCCATTTGTAAAATTTGCTGGATTGTGAAAGAAGTGCAAGGAGCCCATTGGAAAGGTGTTTATTTCCTTGAAAAATTAAGGGGAAAACATTTTGTTGTTACAAAATAAATAGTCATTATAAATGAATTCTTCAATGTGTGAAGTATTTCAGAAATGCTCAGAAAACTATAAGAAACTGTAACTTACTGCCTACTAGTAAAATATTTAAAGAAATGCCTTCAGGCTTGCTTTTACAGTGCCACTGTAACCATTGAAGAATGTCGTAGTAAAAAATAAACATTTCTACTTTATTACAATAAATATTTTTCAAGATCCTACTAAGAAGTTTTCCCTGCCCACAGTAGTTTTTCTTTCTAGTGCCAAAAGACAAAGTTTGAACATATAAGGGGTGATCAAACTATATGGTGATGTCTCATATTTTTAAAAATAAATATTGTAGTAAAAGACACATTGCCATTAATCCCTTTCAAATACTCCTCACTTCAAACACACTTAATCCATAGCTCTTGTCACTTTCTGAAGCATTCAGGAAAGTCTTTTTATACCTTTTAATCTGCCATGACTCCTCTTATAAGAAACCCAACAGCACTCTAAAATGGTGATTGCTCTTACAAGGAAGAAATGAAGGAAGGAAAGAAGGAAGGAAGGAAGGAAGGAAGGAAAAGAAGGAAAGATAATAGATATATAGATAGAGCTATAGATAGAGATAGAATGATTTCTACTTGTTGCTTTTTTAAAATATGTGCAATCTTATTTCTTTATGCCCTGTGCTCAGTGTGTGGAATCTTCTGCTATTCAAAATTCCTCAAACCTTTAAAATATGCTTTGTCTAATGTGTCATCTAGACCCCATTTTTCTCTAGTCCTTCTGCATCTCCTCCTTTCCCTCAATAGTCTTGTGTCATTTATGTTTGAAGTCTTGCTCATACAAGGGACAATAGCTCTCCTACAAAGCAGTGCTATAAAGTAAGACACCCTAAGTACCAGTTCATGTTTGTCTGTTGGTTTTGGGTTTTGTTGCACATCCAATCATGTGGGGACAGATGCAAGATGGAGTTTGACGTGCATGACATTCCATACTGGCAACAGGAGCAAGGATTTGGAGGTAGAAAAGTTCCTCTAGAAAGCAGGTGCAGCCTCTAAGCAGCCCAGCAGGAAACCCAGAGAGTTTAAGGCGCATTGGCGCTGTCCTGAGTGGAGCAAAGACAGCCAGGCCTCTACCCCTCCACTACTCATTGGTTGTGGGACACCATAGAAGGAAGACACCTTTCTGCAAATGAAAAGATCACTGAGGGTGATGTCAACTCTCCCACCTGATGGGGCGACAAGCCCTGCCTTCAAGGGGGATGTGCATTCCCGGCACAGTCCACCATGTGTGACCATCAGATCCGCTTCCTCCTGTGTCTTCTGGGGGCAGTGCCTGCAGAATGCCTGTGGACCTCTTTTCTGGGGACACCGGAAGCAGAAGGAAGTAGCACAAATCTGTTCTGTAGCTTCTCAGGTGCATCTCTGGGCCTCATCTTTCTTCCTGTAGCATCTGGTCTTCACCACAGTCACCTGCAGCTCCCACTTCTGCAGGGCGCAAGAGCTCACCTGGTGGCTCACCCAGACCTTCGTCCCAGGAGTCTGGGCTGAGGGACCCCATCCTCCTGTTATGCTGGGACTGCTGCACTTGGGTACTGATCACTGCCACTGCGCCAGAAGGAACCAGGAGGAGCCCAAACGGATCATCTTGGTGACATGCACATTCTTTCTTCCTTTATAGTATAAGAGTTGCCCTATGTCTTCTGATGACCAGGTGGGTCAATCCCCTGTGCGAGATGGGGACTCTTCTCCTTGCATGCTGGTTCTTGGACATAAAGAGCCAGAGCTACCAAGACCAGACAGTACCCATAGCTTATAATTCTGTGAGCCTCTGGCTGTAGCCCTTGGAGAAAGTGTGGCCATTTTGAGGGCTAACCCTTCTAACCGTGCAGAGCTAGAATTGTAAGGATGGAGCACAGAGTCTCTCAGTGGATCACAGGGTCTGGACTGAGGTCTTGCCTCCGTGTTTCTGCTGCACCCTGGACAAGTGTGGCACCTCCCTCCCAGGTCATCACCTCTGCACTGGCCCTTCCACCCTACTTCCCTAAGCCTCTGTCATGCACTGTGGAGACACGTGGAACCCAACCGACAGATGCTGTGGTCCTGGGGCCAATGGTCCTGGTTCTGAGACTCCCTCACTAAACAGCAGATCCCTTGGTGGGATCTTATGCTCAATGGGTCAGCGTACCATGAGCCTTTGTGTAGTGGTGCTGTCAATGCCTTCAGGGGGAATTTGAAGTCTGAAAAGGCCCCAGGGATGCTAAGACAGGAAGGTCCTGCTCTCAGTATTTGATGACGCCTCTAACTCTAATTTCTCATTGCCAGAAATGCATTCACTTGCTTACTCATTCATTCATTCAGCAAAAGCGGCAGCGCAGAATGCAATGACAAACAGAAGGCATAACCTCTGCCCAAAGAAAGCAGAAACCTTGTCCTGCTGAATGCCCTGATGAGTAACTTCACTCTCATGTTGTGAGGCTTGGCACAGAGAGCCAGGGAGGGGATTAACTCAACGTAGTTGGCAATAATTATAGAGAGCAGAACAGGCACAATGAACTGACTCATTTATGACTCTTTTGAGGTTCACTCTCTGTCTCTCATTTCTCCCACGTCACAGATATCATTCATTTAGCAGCTACATACCGAATACTGAGCTGAGCATCCACCACGTATTCAAATCAACTCCTGGCCCTAGAAACCTTGTCTCTCTCCTGAGAGGAAAGAGCACTTTACCTTGTGAAAATAAGCCCAGCATGTAACTTGTTTTTGAATTTTTGTTCTATGCTATAAAGATGTTTTGAAATACAGCTGATTGGACCAGATGTACAACAAGAGTATCCAACTATACTGGTAGCTACATTCTATAAATATATATTGCACATTTACAACATAAAGAACATTGTTTTAGGATCTGGGCATTAAACAAAGGAAACAAAATATACAGGATGTGTCTCTGCATGCACGTATGTCTATGTGTATATCGCTGTGTGTACTTGTGGGTACTTTAAACCTGTATGTGCCTGTATGTGTATGTGAGTCTGTATGTATGCTCATGTGTGTGTTGTGCACATTGTGTGTGTGTGTGCGCGTGTGTCTGCATGGGCATTTATGACTGTATACATGTGTATCTGTATGTGCAAACATGCATGTGTTTCGCTTCGTGTGTATGTGTGCGTGTGCACGTGTGTGTGTGAAGAATGAGTGACTTTCATTCAAACATCTTTAAAAGTTTGATGGAGAATGTACAATACTTTTTCATGAGAAAAATAACATGACAAGAGTGAAGAAGACAAAATTCCTTTTCTTTGTAGAACAGCAGCAATCTTAGAAGAGCCAAAAAATGATATTTTGTGTAGAAGAACTGGTTATTTATAAGATGAATCTCTCCAAGATCCTATGCTTTTTTCATTCTAGACATAACTAAAATTTAAATAGGAAAAAGAGAAAAAAATGCCTTTCCCTTTAACCTAAAAAATGGTTTCTACAATAGCTTTCATCAATAATGAAATGGCAAAAGTTAAACCAAAAGTGATTGTAAATTTTGTATATTCAAATGACTAAATACAGAATTACTATTACAAATCATATACTCTTACTAAGTGCTTTGTGTACACCCCATTTCAGAAGGACATGCAGAAAAAGTTCATAGTGGAGCCAGTGATGACTAATGAGTGACGTCAATATAGCAATTATCAAAACTACAGCATATTCCTCCAGTATACTTGCTTCCTAAGCCCAGTGGGCACGATCACTCAGAACTGTGCAAGACAGATTAATAGAGGCAGTCACAGTCAACCCGATGATTCACCTACATTCTGTTCTAGCCATTCTGTGAGCTTCAACCCCAGGATTTTAACTGACACACAGCAGTTTTAGAGCTGGGATCAGCATTTCCATGCTGCTTTTGGCCGTGGCCTCTTTTTGTTCTGACAGAAAGAACTGAGAGACCAGAGGGTGCTGCCTGAGTTTTTTCAAAGGTGGGAACATCTGAAATTTTAAATAACTCATTCTTCCCTTACATGAGCATCTTGCCAAATAGAGTAGGGCAGGGGCTAGCTAGGAACTGAGTACCCCACGTGATTGCTGTGGCCAGGGCCAATCCTCCTTGTTTTGTGGGATGGAGATCGAGATCTGAGTGTCCATTAGTTTGATCTCCTCCATGCTGAGACAGTGTATCATCGTCATCGCCACCTCTGTCTCTGCACACTCAGTGACCGCAAACCCCGCCACCTCCCAGGGTGGTGGCCAAGAGAGGGATGCCAGAGCCTAAGGGTGGGATGAGGGTCCCCGGGATATGAGAGTCCATCCCAGGCAGAAGAGAGAGAAGTCTGGACTGGGGTCTGGGAGCATGGGCAGCAGAAATGAAGTAAGGGGTTTGGTTATATGCAAAGGGATGAATTATGTTTGTAAATATCTTGAAGGAAGTAGGTTTCTCAGTGTTGAAGAGAGATACAAATGTGGAAGGAGAAAACTGAAAACACACCGTGGAACTGAGCTGAATTTGGAATTACTGGTGTGAATTCATAGAAAGCTACTGAATGGGCAGGTGTATATGTCTGTGTGCTCATTTAGATCTATGTCTACTCATACATGCACTCTCCCCAGCTCTTCCCCTGAAAGGGCAACCCCAAAGCCTTGGCTCACAAAGACTATGGCCTCTGCATTCAATTCTCCATGAAGAACCAAGGCTTCCCAGAGAAGTGGACGATTTTAGGTCAGAACAGAAAATTCAGGGAAAGTCTAGAATATACTATGCTAGACAGAAATGATCAATAAATGACCAGAGCATATTGAAGGGACCAATAGATGGGATTCAAAAGGATTCCCCGTGGCCAAATATAAGACCTATTGAGCATCAAAATGAATAAGAATAATGAAGAATTTTTGCTTGTTAAATAAAATAAGGAACCATGAATCTATATTTACTCAATAAATAATCAAAATTTTGATAAGAAAAAGAGCATGTAAATAGTTTGTAATTACTTATAAAATATTTATTAACTGAAAAAAAATTTAAAAGGTTATGTTAGCATGAAAACTGGGAGAATCTACATTTGTCAAGTGATCATAATGAATGTTATCAGTAATGAGCTAAACCCACATCATACATCTCCTGATGGATGAAAGAAGGCGTGGTCGGTACTATCAGATACATCATATGGGTCTAACCACAAGCAAATGACAAGGAGACCTGGGTTACAGGTCTTTCTACAGGATCTCATTCACCAGGAACACGAGAGTCAGGAGGGTGGAGAGCTGTTCCACACTAGCTCAGCAAGTCTTGTACATCTGAACTGGCTCCTTTTCCATAGAGGACATTGTTGAGACAATGAGCAAGATGTGAAGGTTCTGAGGCTTAGATTATAGTAATGCGTTTTCACTCATTTTCTCATTTCATTGCTTTCATGGTGCTTGTATAGGGGTCTGTTTTTGTTTCTAGGAAATACACACTGAAACCTTTGGAGCTCTCAGGGTATTATAATGCCAAGTTACTCTAATGTAATGGGAGAAAAGAAGCTTGGGCTGTAACTTTTGTAAAGTTTGTTTTTAAAATGTGAAGCAACTTTACTGAAAATAATGAAAAGGGGCTGGGGATTTAGCTCAGTGATTAGAGTGCTTGCTTTGCAAGCACAAGGGCCTGAGTTCGATCCCCGGCACCACAAAAAAAAAAAAAAAGAAAATAATGAAAATATGTTTCTCAGTAATAAAATATTAAGAGTTAAAAAAATGAAACTGTACTCTTGGAAAGCTCTGAGTTACAAAACAGAATTGTAAGGAAATCAGTCGGTAACCATGAGAGTAAATCTATATTTAGATTGAGTTTAAAATTTAACTAAATATATTTTATTTGGAGGTTTAAAAAAACAAATTAGAGCTAAAACTCTATACAAAGTTAACATATAAAGTGGAAGGAGTATGATGGATGTAAGTAGTCTAAAACCCTTTCCACACTCCAAAGGACACTAGACATGTTTAATTCAAATCTTGATAAGCATGTAGATGATGATGATGATGATGATGATGATGATGATGATGATGATTTTGTGGCACTGGGAGTTAAACCCAGGACCTTCCCACTCGCCTACATCCCTGGCACCTTTTATTTTTTAAATTAAATTATCTGTAAGTCCCCGAGTTGTCCAGGCTGGGCCCTAGCTTGCAGTCCCCCTGCCTCAGTGTCCTGAAATCCACCACTACACCCAAAAATTTTTTATAACTATAGAAAAGTGGAAAAACAGCAATGGAAATTCTCCATTAAACTGCTGCTTATTCATGTGAAGTGTTTAGATGGAATCTGTAAGTATTTCACAAATACTTGAGTAACTGAGTGAAACGCATGTTTAATTGTATTTACATTTTGGGGTAGCACTCAAAAGTCTATGCAGTCAGAGACAGCCCCCAGAGTCGTGAGCTGAGTTAGTGAGGGAAATTAAACAATGGTATCTCTCTATTTCTCTCAATCTCTCTTTTTTTGGTGCTGGGGATCGAACTCAGGGCCTAAGCACTTGCTAGTTAAGTGCCCTAACCACTGAGATAAATCCCTAACCAGCAGAGGCATCTTTTAATCACTCCTTTGCCCTTTGATAGAAGAAATTACACTATCCAAAAGTTTACTATTTATCTGTATACAAATGTTGAGGACTAGATTATGGGTTCTACTCTTTTTGAATTGTTCCTTGTATCTCTCAAAATTCAATAATCTAGAAAGAATAGATGCAGACTGCTATTAGTTAACTTACAATGAACACTTAAATTGCCATCATTATTTCATTAGCATTATTGTGCTTCAGTGTTATAAATTCTGCACATTATTGTGTACTCTTTTCATTTTGTACTTACTTCTCTGTGCTTTTTACTTAAGCACCCTCTCAAAAATTACACAAAACAATAATAATAAACCTCATCAGTTTTCATTGTTTTCACTCATAACGCATGGGAATTTCAAGCCGTGCTTAGTTACTAGCCATAAGAAAGCCTGATGAAACATTGTACATGTAGATGTGTCTTTCACATAATTTCCCATTCACCTAAGTTTGTTGACTCATGACCTTATTTTATAACATCCATCTACTGTAGAGTTACTGTCTCTCATTTGCTCCTATTCTGTCTCCCAATTTAATAAAACCTAAAAGTCAAACCAATAGATAAAGGTCTAAGCAAAATATTTTTCAATGCCTGAAGAGTTTGTTGTTTTCACAAATCTAATGTTTTCTGTAATTATACATTCTTTTTTCTGACTGAATTTGTATAACATATTTTTAAGAAAATAATTCAAAATGTGTGTAGCACTTTATAAACTTTCGTTGCTTTTTTCCCACAAGGTACCTGATGGAATCACAGCAGTCTGTGTCATGAGTGTGAGCAGCTTGTGCCAGCTAAGGACACTACTTGTGCCTGTGTGCCACTCCGTGAGCCACATGGCCTCCTTCAGGTGAGTGAACACCTGCATCAAACACTTAGGCCACACAACTAGACAATGCAATCACTCTCATGCAATAAAACTATCAGGGAGAAAGGTTAAAAGCCCAAGGGAGCAGAAAATGGTGAGTGAGACAGAACATCCTTCCAATATAACTAGAGACATGAATATCCAAGCAACAGAAATAACGTTTCTCACATATCAGACAGGTGAAAATTAAAATAAGACTATATTGTCGTAGCAGAACTGAAACAGGCAGTCATTCTGTTCATAGCAATGGAAATTGGTACAACTTTGGGAAGGGAATTTGACAATCTCTGACAAAGGTGCGTGTGTATTTACCTTTTGACCTAGCATTTACGCTTCTAAGAGTTTACCCTGAAATACTTTAACAATACAAAATATTTTTCCACATGATTAAGCAATGAAGAATTTTTATAAGACAAAAGTATTGCAAACAACATACATGTCCATATACAGGAGGATGATTGACTAAACTCTTAAGGATTATATATGTGCAATGAAATACTGTACATTTCCTTAAAAGAACCAGCATGATTTCCATGAGCCGATGTGTGGATATTTCCAATAAGTCTAACACATACACACATACACACACACACAAACACACAATTAAGAAGTATTAAGGGGATATGTGCTAACAGAAAAAAAAAACAGCAGACAGTACTCAAAGGAAGTACTAACGGCCAATAAGTTTATGAAAAACTGCTCAATATGTTTAGCCTTAGAGAAATGTTAATAAAAACAACTCTATGATTGTCAGAATGCCTGTCATCAAGAAAAAAAAATGAATGTTGTCAATGAGTAAGAGAACTCTTTTACATTGTTGGTAGGAACTTAAGCTAGTATAACCACTATGTAAATCAGGATGGAGAGTAGAAAAATAGAAATGCCATGGAACCTAGCCATACCTGTCCGAGGTGTATTCCCAAAACAATGAAAGACTCATATCACTTCACTGGTACACGGATACCCATGTTTATAGTGGCTTAATTTACACTAGCCAAGCTCTGGAAACAGTGAAGATGTCTGTCAGCAGAAGAATGGATGAAAGAAAATGCATGAACATATGTGAATATCATTCAGTCACAAAGAAGAACGAAATCATATTACTTGCAGAAAAATGGATGGAATTCAAGAACACCATGTTAAGCAAAATAAGTCAGATTAAGAAAGTTAAGTACTCCATGTTTGCTTTTATATGAGAAATATAAAATATAAAATTAATAGGTAAAGGAAAGTGATCAGAAACTAGAAGGTAGACTCTTAGAGATGGGGAAGGGAACCAGCAGAAGAAGGGAAGAAAGGGAAACAGGAATAAAGGGATGGAAATGACCAAGATATATTATATGTATGCACCAGTTACCTAAAACAAATATAACTATTCTGTAATACAAGCATGTCCTAATTGGAAAAAACCTAAAGTACAGAGTGTTCAGTTGTAAGGTTATATGTTTCCATCAATACAACATGTTTGTTAGAGGAAAATAGAGTTGTCATTGTGGACTCTAGAGTGGGAATCCATGCAGTAAGGAGATCAAATATTCCTGGACTCTGTCCAGAAGAAAGTATGTGTAGAGATAAGAATGGACACATTTTCTCAAGGCTATGGCTGTACAGTGACTACTAGGAGCCCCACTATTCTACCTCAAAGGTGTTATTTTTTTTTTAAACCAAGAACATGTATTGGTACATTCTACATACAATGGTCACATTCATTACATTTATTCTATACCTATACATGATGCATCTTGGTTCTCCCCCCTCTTCCCCGCCCCTCCCCTCTGCTCCCTCCCTCCCTATTTACAGCAGGTTCATTCATCATTTTCCATATTTTCCCTTTCCCTTCTCTTTCCCCTGTTGCCTTTCTGCTTTTCCCCTTCTTTCTTTCTAGTACTCCTCTCCTCTGCACACCATCCTCCTTTTATATAATATCTATTACACCTCTTTGTCCTTATTTACAGTTATGGTTTCTCATATCAGAGAAA
>PVJO010011401.1:7485-60160 GCA_004026905.1 Hystrix cristata | reverse complement strand
AAACAACCTAAATGCCCAACAACCAACGAATGGCTAAAGAAAATGTGGTTTTTCTACACTATGGAGTACTACACTGCCATAAAAAAGGATAAACTAGAGTCATTCATATACAAATGGATGTTTCTTGAGAACATACTCTTAAGTGAAATAAATCAGACAATCATGAGCACACATCGAATTGTTTCTCTGATATGAGAGACCATAATGTAAATAAGGACAAAGAGGTGTAATAGATATTATATAAAAGGATGATGGTGTGCAGAGGAGAGGAGTACTAGAAAGAAAGAAGGGGAAAAGCAGAAAGGCAACAGGGGAAAGAGAGGGGAAAGGGAAAATATGGAAAATGATGAATGAACCTGCTGTAAATAGGGAGGGAGGGTGCAGAGGGGAGGGGGGGAGAGGGGGGAGAACCAAGATACACCATGTATAGGTACAGAATTAATGTAATGAATGTGATCATTGTATGTAGAATGTACCAATACATGTTCTTGGTTTAAAATAAAATTTAAAAAAAAAAAAAAGAAAGAAAAGTGCTTAGAATGTAGTAAGCAGTCAATGAAAATACACACTAACTTGATTTAGAGTTTTACTCAACACTTAGATGGTGATGTTTAAAACATGCCTTTCATCATATATAGAGATGAAAATATAATTTTTTCCTTTTGATGTTCTAATATGGTAAGTTATGTTAACAGATTTCCTAATATTGGACTATCCTTGCATTCCTAGAATGACTCTCATTTAATAATGTATCTTACTCTTTCACAGTGCTAGAATCTTGTTATATTTCATTCAGAAATTTTCTATCAGTAATGAATGAGATTTATCTGCAATAATTATTTTTATAGCTTAGTTCCTCACTCTCTGATCCTTCTATTGGATATCTTATTACTTTTATATGGCACTTTCTGCTACCGTAATCTCATAATTATTTATTTGATGTTTCTTTTTCTTGCTAGAATACAAAGAACCAAGTATGTTTTGTTTATGACAATTTATGCCTAATACTCAGCACAATGCTGCAAGTACAAATAGTGCTCAATATATATTTATTTAATAAATGAATGAATTAATTAGTGATTATTGAAGGCAAAAGATAAATCTTTGTACAGTGCTGCCACTGACTTTGAGTCCTTCTAATATATTAAAATGATATGTCAGTATTATAAAATTGCTTTGAATTAGCCAATTCTAAACAGAGAAATTTAAACAATTTTTCAATGTAAAATGAGGCATAGTAGGCACTCAGTAAGCATCAGCTGATACTATTAATCTATGATATGATAATAAAGTGCTCTAATTTGGAATGCACAAAATAAAAAAATTACTAAGTTCTACAGGTACAGAGATCATGTCCTTGACTTAGAGAGACTAACTTTCTTAGAACCCACTACTCCTCAATGATTTCTCATTTTACCTCCTCTAAATAAATGGTTATAGAAAATTCTACTTTTAGCAATATGATACATGATCATATGCTATACCTAAAACTTCTTGTTAAAATATAAACTGTGTCTTATTAAAGCATGGTTCTGCTAGACATAAAAGAAATAACTGTAGGCCAGAAACATCAGAAAAATTAGTATTTTCAGAAGGAAAAATCCTGGGAGGATTCTCCCCCCAAAACAGCTGCTAATGCTTATAGAGTCTGGTTTCTATGGGGAGATGGGAGTAAGAGACAAAGCTGGGGCCCAAGCAGAATAAAAGGTAAAATGAAAACCACTACCTAAAGCTGGGCTTCTAAACATTACACCCTCAGTAGAAAAATCCACTCTGAAGCAGGAGATCTGTCCTTCTCACTCATGGCTATGGATGGATCAGAAAAAAAAAAAAAAAAGGGTGGAGTGGGGGAATCTCCCCATTCACTGAACAAATACTAACTCTGTGCCTATTTGGTGTCAGGCACATTTCTACACAAGGGTAACAAAGATCTCCACCTTTATGAGAATTTCTAACTAAAACCAAGCTAATGTGGTTTGGGACTAGAAATTTAAAACACTTATATGGTTTTAAAATCCAAAGATTAAAATTTAATGTCAAGAAGTAATAGTTTGGTGGTACTCCTTGATTTGCAGTGTCTGCAAGCATAAATTTCAAAATGCGCAAATGAGAAGAGTTTGGCAGCTCCCAACACAGATTATTAAGATTTTATTTTTTGCTTTTGCCCTTTTTTTTTCAAAGCTGAGGATCAAATCGGAGGCTTCATACCTACTAGATAAGCACTCTAACAATGAACTAGATTCCTAGCCTGAAAATTCAGGTTTTTAAAAAACTTTATGCCAACAGATTTGAAAATTGAGATGAAATGGACAAATTTCAAGAAAAAATATAAACCAGTAGAATTGACATAAAAAGAAACAGAAAATATGAATGTCCTAAAACCATTAAAGAAACAAAAGTATATACAAATACCTTTACACACACACATACACATGCACACACACACATGCACACGCACACACAATGACCCAGAGTAAATGATTTTATAGAAAAGTTCATTGAAACATTTAAGAAATAAATGATTTCAATGTTAGAAAACTGGTCCAGGAAATTAAAAAAGAAGAAAAAATGCAGACTCATTTAATGAAGCTTATATAATTTCATTTGAAACTCAACAAGGATAATTCAGAAAACTACAAGAGCAGCCAAGCCTCACTAATGAATGTGGATGCAAAAAGTATACATAAAATATTAGCAAATAAAGTCATGATCCAGTTGTGTTTCTTATAGACGTGCAAAGTTATTTGAACAATATGAAAACAGACCATCAGATTAAAGGAAGAGAATGATATAATCATTTCAAAAGATATATGGGGAAAAGTATTCAATTTAAAACTCAAATATTAATGAAATTACTACTACAAATACTCTTAGAAAATTAGTAATAGAAGATTTCTTTAACTAAAGAAAGGTTTCTAGACAGCAGAATGTGGAAGAAGTTATATATGGTACTCCAGGCTTTGCCATAAAACATCGCTGCTGACTATGTGTGCTATCCTCTTGTCCTGTGTCAGCTGGCTGAATATGAATCTGGCACAAGTAGACCACAAAATAGGATACTAAATCCCTAGTTGAGGTAGAACAGGGATCCTCATGGAGACAACAGATGGATAAAATTTTCAGGTCTTAATCAATAACCTGTTACCCTCTAAAAGTAAAACATGTCTCTTTCCCTACCCTTCCTTTTCAACAGCCTACATCCTTTCCTATCCAAAAGATGAAACTGGCTAGGTATAGGATAATACCATGATGTCTCTAAGGACAAACTAGCCATTGATCCATGACTAATACAAGAAAGAAATTTCTCTAAAATTCTGTACTCAGCCCAGCACTCTGGAAGGCTGAGGTAGGAAGATCACAAGCTCAAACCCAGTTTTAGCAAGACTTTGTCTCAAAATAAGATAAAATAAATACATAAATAAAAATGAACCTCGGATGTGCAAAGGTCCCATGTTCAATTCCCAGCACTGCAAAAAAAAAAAAAGAAAAAATTCCATACAAATTATTACTGACCTTAGACTACCCAGCAACCAATAAAAGATGTCCCCACTTTCTTTGTGAAGGGGATAGATAGCCTGATCACACTCTAACAGTGAAGTCACCCACTTCTTCTTAAACCTCCATTAAAGATTTTGTCTCTAAGTTTGTGCTCTGCCTCAGTCATAGTTTCTATTATCACTGAAATAAAGGCTCCCTTGTGCCAGTTTTAGTCATCTTTGGAGAAGAGCTGCTGGGTGCCACCAACCAGAAACATCATCATTTGATTTCTGTAAATAAAAAATAAATGCTGATTGTGGTAAAACACTAAAATTTGGGGTTTTAGCAACAACGATGTCAAACTAGTGTTTGTTCATGCCATATTCCTCAAAAACTAGCTTCAGTAACTCCTTATCATCTTGCTTACAACTGTTTTACTTTCCTTTCAATATGAGAGCAGTTGAGAGCAAAAATGGTATAAAACATAGAATGTTCTAGGTAGTAAACACATATGAAGGTTTTTAAGGTGGAGCAGAGTGGGGCATATTTGAAGACTTGAAAAAATTCTAGTGTCCAAGGAATTAAAAAGAGAAAAGGAATGGAACTGGAGAGGTAGCTAACAAATGGTCAGTTCACACACAGCCTAATAAGTCATGCCAAAGATCCTGAAAGATAACCTAAGGTCACTGAGAAGCCCCTGAAAGAATTAAGCAGAAGCACGATGCATCCAATTTGTATTTTGAAAAATCACTTTACTTATAAAATAAAGATACAGAGCAGATATGGGGTAACCTATTAGGAGGTGTTAAGAGAAATTAACAGAAATATTGAGTTGCCATGGTAAACAATTGGGAAACTAATATAAAATCTAACTTGGCAAGAACTTCAAAGAGTTACTGAAAGAAAAGATGGTACATATAAAGAGTTATTTTACATATTGAAAGGGGAGGGTAATTAGAGATAGAGACTACTTAGGAAATTACTGCAATGGGTAAAGTTTGAAATAGTGAGAGTTTGAACCCGTGTTGACAGAAGAAATGGAAAGGAAACAGGGATGCAAGAAACTCTGAGCATTATGAAAACATCCACAGAGTTCAATCACACCTGCGTCATGGTTACTGATGAGTCTGTGCTTTCATGCACAGGAGGCCTACAACAATCCAAATAAATTAAAGAAACACATGACAATGACTCTGTGTTTTTTTTGGAAGGTGGGGTAGTGTGAGGGGTACTTTCTTTTAAATGTTCTCACTAGAAACTTGCAGATTTGAAGAGACCAAGCAGTCAAGACAATTAAATGCAATATGGGACTGTGAAGCAGAAAAAGCAGAAATTTCTTCCGTGGGGAAGACAGAAGAAATTTAAATAATGCCTATACATTACCAAATAGTATTTTCCTGGTGATATCTTCCTGATTTTGAGAACTGTGCTGTTTTTATGTTAGATGTTAACATTACAGGAAGCTGGGTGAGGAATGTATGGAAACTGTACTGTTTTTGCAGTTTTTGTAAGTACAAATTATTTTAAAATAAAAAGAAAAATAAATATCCCCCAAATTATTACTTAATCAATTTTAGAAACAAAAAGAAAAAGAAATAAAAGTTGATGCAGAACAAAGGCTGTAGAAAAAGTCAGTAAACCATCAGAGCAATACACATCTTTGCAGGGGTGGAGCTGATTAAAAAATATGGTGTGAGTTTAAGTCAATGTGAGACTGTTTTCTTTTACAGTTCATAAATGGCTTCTAAAAGCAATTCAAAAGGATGAGTTCTAAAAATATTTTTTTCAATGACAGCATCATTGGATTAAAGAGTTGCTACAATGAAGAAAGGCACTCATTTAAAGAGCACACCTTATGGTGTTTTTATTTTTTAAATCACTCTTCATTACCTTACGGTCACACCTCAGGGTATTAAAGCACTTTACAGGCACTCAATAAATGAAAGGAAAGTTAATTGAAGGCAGTAATTTATCATGTCTCTTTCAGCTTTCTAAATCAAGAGTCTGGGTTATTTTTAACCTCTGCTTTGGAAGATCTTCTCGTTTTACTTTTGGGGTTTGGGGCAAATTTATTACCCTTAAACATAAATTTGCTTTTCTATGGGTAGAAAAAGAAAGTACTAGAGAAACACAGTGACAGAGAAAAAGAGGCCTAAAAAGAATGTACGGTCTCCGAGGCCCACTCTCCCAGGTTATTCCTATGTTGGTTGCTAGACCAACACTGAGTATCCACTGGATACTCACTAATCTGTTGCTCATGACATCTGCAATATTTTGTAGAGAACTTACAACTCAGCATTTTTTCCATCAGTTAACATGCTCAGCTATTCACTCACTGGAACTTACGTCAGAAGGCTTTAGAGCCACACAACCAAAAAAATAAAAATAAAATGTTACCTAAAACTATATAAATAAACAATGAACTAAGTAGGCACCATGCCCAAAACTATTACAAAACAGAGGCATTTTATTTATTTATTTCCCTAATGAAGCAGCACAGTTTAGGATATAGGTCCAAGCTTTAGAATCAATGTCATAATTTCTCTTCCTTTCTGCCACTTTAATTTGCTGATATTTTGCATCTTGTGCGTCTTGCATATGAAACAGATGTAATAATGTTACCTTCCAGGGAACTTATAATAAATTAATACTATGGCTATAAAACATTTTCCAGACATGAAATGTTATATAAATACTTACTAATTCCTTGAATATGCTCACTATATTGCCCGCTTTGAATGTTAATATTTGCTTATAACTCTATACTTGCAATTTCCCCAAGGAAGAAATTTTAACCTTTCTTGCCTGTGGCTTTATAAACTTTTTCTTCTATAAGCAAAGTTGAAGGCAATAAGACACAGAACCATGAATGAACACTAAACAAAAATCAACCACTACTCACCAATGCTCTGAGTCTGTAAATACAGAAAATTCACCTTGGTAATAGTTTATCCATTCATTCAGCATTTCCAGTTCGGAATTGCAGCATTAATGTAGTAATTTATTGAAAGTTAGATAACAAAAATATTAGATAACAAATGTTCTCAATATAATATCATGGCTCTCAAACTCTGCTTCAACAGAAGACAATATTTCTGACTAATTAAAGAGGAAAATTCTATGACGGCTAAAAAATTTTTTTTTACGCCTGAATAAGATTTGAGTGACTTACCTCTGTTGCTCTAGTTTTAAAAACCTTCAAATCTCTGCTACTAATGCTTTACTTAGCCAGGATGAAATTATCACCAACTTAAAAATCTAGTTTCATACTGAAAATCACTAACACAATTAAATGAGATAGTACATGAAATATTCTGTATAATACCTATGACACATGAACACTCAATTAACAGTACTTACAGAAATAACACGTAATTGATAATTAACTGACAAATCATTTGATGCTCAATAAAAATGAAATTGCCAAAGACTTGGAAAATATTAAGAACTTCTACATTAAACTATGACAATTAAATGCAAACTGATGAATATTTAGCCCATATTTGATAAGAAATTCATGGACATAATAATGGTAAGAAAACAAAATTCTTGCTATAACAATACTAGCATGTTGATATCAAACAAAACACAGAAACCATCATACATAACTGTACAAATTTAATAGTAAAATCCTGCATATATTCCTCAAAAGTTTTGGTTTAAAAACTATCACACAAGGATAGCAGATTAGAAAACAAACTGTCATTCAATTGTATTACATCAAATTGCATAATTTAAGGATTTATTCTATGGCCAGTCAATGTGTAATCTATATAAATGAGTCAGTATAAAACAAATGGTTTCCTAATAATATAGTTTAGAACAATTTCAGTTATGTAAAGGAAAATAGTCCAGGTCCACCACAACAGAGTCAAACATAAATATGTACATGCTTCAGTGCTGAGAATGTGGTTAGTGAGGCTGAAGGGCCTGCCATGGCTCAGAATGGGATGGCGGTCATTAAACAATGATCACGAATACTTAGGGAAAAATAATAAAACAAGTAGGGTGCCACACTCTTAGTTCATGAAAGAATTCACACAGAATGAAAACCACACATATACTCTATTTGGAAAAATTCTCACCACAAGATTAAACCCTCTTTCATACCAGAAAATTCATGCCAAAGAGAAAATCTATGTTTGTACTGCATGTTGGTGGGCCTCCATACTGAAGTCTGAGTTGATTATTCCACCATAAGATTAATACTACACAGAAACCTCATGAATATACTATCTATGACAAATCTTTTGCTAGGAAATTGTATCTTTCACTTATCATCTAATTTGACAGGAGAGAAATCTACACATAAACTAATTGTGGGGAGGCCCCTACGAACAGGTGAAATGTGAAGAAACCTTTTAAAGTGAACATGTTTAAGATAAAGCCCATCAACAGAATGACTGTGCTAATGGCTCCATCCACTTACCCTGGTAACTAGATAATCAGTTCTCAGTATGCATCAGAACATTCATATATGAGAGAAAAACTTATTCGTTTTTGAAAGTCATCAAAACTTCTCTGAAGAATCAGATCTAATTGCAAAGTAAAACATCCATGCTGTGGAGATTGTATTAGAAGTTGCTAGCTGGACACAGTGACACATGCCTGTCATCCCAGCTACTTGGGGCTTGAGGCAAGTTCAGGACCAACATAGGCAACTTAGCAAAACCTATCACAAAACAAAACAAAACAGCTTAAAAGGGCTGGAGATATAGTTCAAGCCCCAGTGCTGGAAAAGCTGCTTTTTTCTATGAGAACTCCTTCCAAAGAGAACTTCAAAGAATGCCTAATATGAGGGAGCCTTCTTTAGTTGTACCATCCTCATTGGGTGTTACACCTTTATGGTGACAGTTTAATGCAGGAGAAAGAGCCTTCCTATAGAACATACTAAAATTTGTGTTTCCTTGAATGTTACTTATTGGCAATTGTAGTTCTTCATTTACAAAATACTTGTTCAAACCTCTTACTTATTTTTCTTATGAACTGAACTTTAATGATTTGTAGAATTCTTAATACATGATGGATATTACCTATTCTTTGTTATGCATAGCAAAATTTTATTCCAGTTTTCATTATAGTATCTTTCATAATAGGAACAATACTGATTAATGTGAGTTACAAATAATGCTTGTCCTCTAAGATTGCTAAAAATAACAGACAGATTCTAGTAAAAATAAACTCAGTAGAACAACTGAATATATCTTAAACATAAATATGCTATTCTACTCCACAGCACATAAAGTATTTCCAGGCAAAACAGACGTCTTCCAAATCTTATGAGAGTTCAGAGAACTTTAACAAACCAACCTTAAGAACATGTCTTTGTAATTTAGGGAAAATACTGCCCAATTATACAAGGTAAATACTCTTTCTATGTGGTGAGTTTATTTAATTTGTAAAGAAGAAAACAATGATGACATGTCCACTAAACATGCACTATATTCTTAATACCTTTTCACTAAAGTCTTACTTCCTGAGTGTTAATTGCACTGGCTTCAAAAACATCTGGCGGTATTGCCTGGTATGACCAAAGACTATCTCCTGGAGCTGGGGAGCCTGGGGAGCCTGCTGCCTCCTTTTCTTCTGAATTTTGCTCAGATAAAACCAGCTGGGACACAGCTGCAGTCCAGCTGCTGACTTTCATTTCCTATGGCTACACTAAAAACAATTGCCCCAGCTTGATCACATGATAATTAAATCCAAATTACTACAGCTCAGGCTCACCACATTAAAAATTAAAACTTGCCAAGAATTCAAAATAAAGAACTACATTTGTGGCAGAATAAGAATTCTGCATGAAGAACTACATTGGTAACTGTATCATCGTGTATCTCTAAGCACACTTTGTCATCTTAGGCCAGGCAGACAAAAAAACCTGACCATATGGTAAAGGGGATAAATATTACATTGGCTAAATGATAGACAGAAGCAAATTATCATGGCCTTTACTGATATAAATGTCATTAGTAACAGATAATCATCACATAAACATTCAGAAAAACAATTTCCTCACAGCTCACCAGACAATAAGCTCCTGGAGAACAGGGGATATGGTTTACCAATTTTTCTAACGTTAGTCCCAGCACAATGCCCAGAATATAATAAATGTTCCATTAGCATTTTTTGAATGAATAAGAGGAGAAACTGTGGCAGAATAGGTAAGTTACATGACACAAGTAGTTAAATCCCTAACTAGGTGACAATAGAACAGGCTTGATGATTAAACTCTTTTTGTGATACATGGAAAATAGAAGTAGAATACTCCACATTTCTATGGACTGTATTAGAACCATGACTCTTATAGAATGAGTGCTCTAGAATGTCTTGATTATTAAGATTTTATAATCTATCTACTGTGGAGATCAACTGGGAGAGAAGAGAAGTTACCAAAGCAGTTCCAGAATTCAGACCCAGACATTCATACCAACATGATCACTGGTAACTCCCCAGCTTGTTTTCAGTAACGGCATTCATCTACTTCAGTAAATGTCCTTTAAAGATATGAAAACTTGCTGGTACCTCTAACCTTGTGCCCACCTACTTACTCTGTGCTAGTGGTACCAAGCACAGGAGTGGTACTGAGACTATCAGGAGGCTGCTTGTGTAAATCATACCAGAGAAAGTGAGGGGATCAATCAAGATGCATTTGCTTTGCTAGCACTGTTCTCCTGGGTGGAGAAAAGGCTGGTTCTAAATTAGGGACTATTGGCATTTCAATCTCTTGCTCTTATTTTCAAATGTGACATTACAAATGAAAAACTACAGGATCCCCAAGAAGCTGGTGACAAAGTCTGAAAATGTACCCCTGTGCTTGGCTTGTGAGACTGGATCTGGTTCCATTTGCTCATATGCTGGAGATCTAGTTTCAAATACTCTGGGAGTCAGGATGGGATCCGGATTGTGATAAGGTTAGGGAGGAGAATGGGAGCTATAGTTGGGCACTCCGTGAATCTGTGACTCTGAATCTTAGTCAGAGAAGAGAGGATGGATTTGTACTTTAAATCATAACAAACAAATAAGGTGCTGAAAGGATAGCAAGCCAGAGATCTCACATGAAGGAAGCTGAGATTGGGCCCCAATGAATCATAGAAGACCACAGTTAAATGGGGTTGAAAACAGAAAATCCCATGTAAGAAAAAGCTAAAGAGACCAAAGGTGCCTAAGTCCAACATTATACTAGAATTCCTGACTCTGAATGCTAACTAAATTTCCTGTAGAAGGTTATGTTGTGGATAGGTTATGCTTGGACAGTAAAACCCCAAAAGGCTTTTTAAAAAATGCTTTACAAGAGTTCCATGCAAACACCATACCTACTGCTGGAGGACCTGGCAGAGATCCTACTTGAAGTCCTCTAAAGTAGCAGGGTTAGAGGCCAGCAGAGTGAAGCTTTTCAACAGTAGAAGGGCTGAGGGTGAACCATAGAAACACATGCCCAAACAATAGGCAATGAGGCCGAGGGAGGAGCATCACAGAGGTAACATAACTTGAGTTCCTGGGAAGCACAAAGTACAACCACAAATCAAAGGCTTGATAATGTAACACTTATCACCACAGATGACCATCTGCTTTGAGTCTGTTTTGGGATGTAATTGCTCCCTTCTTGCTGGCAGCCATTTCAGGAGACCTGGGTGGCACCTCTGGCAAACTGCCCGAGGTGGTCCTTCTCTGGGTGTATTTTGGCAGAAACAGAGAGGTACTGGGTAGAGGAAGTGGTTTGATGAACATTACTGGATTTTCAGTGTAATCCAAACCAAAGTACTTAGAATGGCATTGTAATGGGGTTGTGCTGTATTTACTTCTGAGAAAAGAAAGAACTGCCACACATTTGATATGTGAAAAGAAGCCTTGAAAGCAGACACCTACTCACCAAGAGCAAATACTAATTTAAGATGGATAAACTCAAATAACGTGCAACAGCACAACCACATGAGAGCTTTGGTGTATGTAAATTTGCTTGCTTTTTCAACCACTGATATCCTGTTTCTGAAAATGTATTCCCAGCCTCTCTTCTCCTCTAACAGAAACCCAATCAGTTTCTGACAGCTCTTTCCCAAACAGCTGCCTTTCATTTAATTTCATTTAGTGTGCAAGCCGTTTCAAGTTGCATGCACAAGCATACTGTGAAGAATTCATTTTCTCTAGTTTCCTGGTGACGATAAAAGAATTTAATAATAAAAAAAAGTTGAACTTTGGCCTGAAATGTTGCTGTCCTGCTGAAATGGTGAGTTACACAAGTGGAAATGATCCAAAGGTTATTTGGTTCACCCCCTACCATGCAAAAAGAGCCTACACAGATCCTTTCATATAATTATCTCACTTGACTTTTTAAAAGCTTGTAAGAAAAAATTCCACATCCTTACTAAATAAATTTGGTCCAGACCTTGATAATGTGAAAAATGAACTTCCCTAGAGATAAGTGCAGAGGAGGAAAAAAGGGATTTAGAACTCACAAACTGGAACTAGTCAGATAACAGAATTTAAAAACAAGTTTGGTCCTAGAATGCATATAGAATATCAGGGAAGATGTCTATAAAGGAAACTGAGTTCTTGAAAGACAGAAACATGCCATTCTAAGGCATAGTTCACTTAACTCCAAAACAAGTATTAACAACAAAATTTCTTAGGCTTTTATTATATTCAGGCCCTATCCTATGATATATTAAATTACAGAGAAAAGCTCGTATGATAAAGTTGTTCAGATCAAATAATACTTTTAAAGAGCTTGGTGCAGTTCTTTTGTTAAATAAATACTATTATTATTTATTTTTACTATAATTATTATTCCTATTTCTGCTCAGGAAAACGGAAAGTTTCCATTAATAAGATTTGAAACAAACCTAAAACAAGTAATGCTACTTTGCTCCCTCTCTGCTTCCCTTCCCTCCTGTATCTGCCAAACCTGAAAAAAAGGGAAGATTCCATTGTCTTTTCACCTAAATAATGATGAGGGGATTGTGGAATAATGTAAAAACATCCATTTCTTTCATCACAGTTAATCGCCCCATCCTCTTCTTTTTCCCACCTCTCTTATGCTCACTGTAACACTCGTTGAATTTTTTTTTTTTTTTTTTTGGTGGTGCCAGGGATCGAACTCAGGCCCTTGTGCTTACAAGGCAAGCACTCTAATCACTGAGCTAAATCCCCAGCCCACTCGTTGAATTTCTAACCCACCAGAACTGGACTCTCACAGGCTATCTCCAAGAAAAGACCTGGGCTATTCCTTATAGATAGCTTTTCCCTAATTTAAATTTACCCATTTCACCAAAGACATGCTAAATTTACTTTTCCAGTTTCTCAGTAGCTTTGAATGTGATTGTCCTTGGAAACAGCAGATGTGTTGTTAGGAACTTCAGTGAAATTTGGGCCTACAGTCTCCAATTTATTGACAGTATGTGTATCTCAGCATATCTCCAAATAATAAAAGTAGAGTTCTCTTTTGATCTTTCCATGTTCAGTGCAACTACAACTTAAATTCAAGAATGATACAACTCAAGGGTGATGATGGAGTCTTTTGTCCAAGAGATTTTCCCTATTTAGAGAAGAAATATCTATTGTAAAGTTAAAAAAAGAATAATTTGCTTCATATTGAGGGTGAATATACAGGTATTAGCATCGAGTTAATATAATATCAGGGAAAAAACAAACAACAAAATTGAATGAACTCTGTTGAAAGAAATCAACACAAAATACTTTAAAGCACAATTTCCCAGGCAGAAAAAACTAGTAAATGGGATGTTACCTCTTTAAGAGGTTTTTAAAATTACTTATGATTGTTTAGGATGTTTTCAGACAAAGCATTCTACTAGGAAGAAGAGGATGATGAAAGCTCAAGATTCCACTGAGGTTTAGACAGTGTGATAATTAAAATATTTTCTAGTGTGAAACCATATCACTTCTCGAAATGCAAGTGAATAAATGGCCATTATCCAATACACCAGCTCCTACCATCTTTAAAAGTTGAATAATCTACTCCAGTTTAAGTAAGATGGATTACCAATTCATCTAGGTTCAAAACTTCCTTGAAAAACAGAGATGCTGTCTCTCTGTGGGGCCACTGGAAGCAACAACTGGAAGGTTAATCAAAGACTAAAATAAACTAGAAGTTTCTATTGTATTAGGCAGAATGTCTAAGAGGAAAGAGAGGGAAAGTTACTGCTGAGTAGGATCAATGTGTGAAAGAGTTGATTAAACTTAACAATTTATATAACTGGAAACTAATGCTCTGTTACAGAATTCTCTCCAGAATTTGGCAGGCATTGGCTATAAGGATATTTATTATTTAATTTGACAAGAGGCTAAAATATAATCTATGTTAAAAAGGGAAGATCTGATGGGCAAAATGGAATAGGCCTGTGATTCTAGCTACTTGAGAGGCTGAGGATGGAGTATCTCTAGTTTGAGCCCAGCTTGGGCAACTTAGCGGAACCCTGTCTCAAAATACTTGCCTAGCACACACAAGCCCCTGGGCTCAATCCTCAGTACTGGCAAAAATTATAAGTTAAAATGTAAAAGAAAAAAAAACAGAAAAGAGGATGGTGCAGCCGATGCCTTGTGTTACGAGGTACTGCTGCCCACTCTTTCCCCTCTAGCCCCACATTTCCATCACTAGCAAGAATGCCTATAACAAACCACACATCTAGAACCATGCATGGTTCCTTGCTAAGTTCCAACCCACCCCCAAATATCTGTTGTGATTTTTTTGGTTTGTTTTTTTGTTCTGTTTTGTTTTTTTCAATAAACAGGATCTATGGCACAGAATCCCCAGCCACATCCCTGGGAAATGCCGTGGGAATGTCGATGGAAAAGAAGCATCTCCTAGCAAAGATTTTATCTTCTCTTTCTACCAAGCTCCTTATTTCTCTCAGAAAACTTTGCTTCCCGTTATATAATGCTTTGGGTAAGAAGCTCATACTTCTCACTAGCACTATGCCAGAGCACTCAAGAAATAAAACCTACTTGAATCTCATGTTTATAAAAGAAAGAGACATGCACGAATTCATACCATAAGCTGGGCTCACAGCCACATTATAAAAGTCATATTCAACCTGCCTGCAGTTTATCAAACTATGAATCATTTCTACACTTAAGACTCTTATGCTCTGGCCAGGGAACATTTCAAACATGTGGTCATTAAATGCCATCAACAACAACAACACAGGAGAAACAGTTTCTAAATCAAATCTATACTTTTGAAAATAAACACATTTCCAAAATGATGTAAGTGCAACAACAGGACACTCTTGGTTTAGAAATTAATATAACATGGAGGATTTTTTTTAAAGAGATCAAGAAGCAATGTCAATGATGACATAATAATGTTCTGTATCAATTTTTGCCTATAAGCAATATGGCTAGCTGGAATAAAAGTAAAGCCAAAGAAAAAGACAGAAAATAAAGAAAATTATAAGTCTTCATGGACAATAAAGGTCTAGATTATATTATGCTTGAGATGGTAGGTTAAATCCAAACCCCCAAAGTCAAAGTAATAGGTGTTTTTAAATATTATTTGCTTTGACTTTGTAATCATTTTAAGCTATACTCACATAAAAATTTAAGTATAAATTTTTATAATTTTAAAAGTATAGTGATTTTCAAAGCATATGATTCAGTATTTTTTAGTATACTCATAGACATTTGAAACCATCATCAATATATAATTCCAGAATATTTTCATTTCCCTGAGAAGAAACCCCATACCTATTCCTCTCTCTCTCCAGATCTTGGAAACCACTAATATATTTTCAGTTCCACAGATTGGCCTATCTAGGACATTTCATATATAAATGGAATTACATAATAAATTAGCCTTTTTCTCTTAACACACTGTTGATCCATGTTAAAACAAGGATCAATACTTTATTTCTTTCATTGCTAAATAATATTCCATTTATAGATACATCACATTTTGCTTATCCATTCATCAGTTGATAGACATTTGGGTTATTTCTACTTTCTGGCTATGATGAATAATGCTGCTGTGAATACAGTATGTACAAGGTTTTGAGTGGACATATTTACAGTTCTTTGGGACATAAACTTCAATATGGAATGGCTAGTTCATATGGCAACTTGTTGTTTTGTTTTTTGAAGAATGCCAAACTTTTCCAAAATGGTTATATTTTTATATTCCCACCAGCAATGTCTGTCCTTTTTAATACAGACATTCTAGGGAGGCAAAGTAGAATATTATTATAGTTTGGATTTGTATTTTGCCAATGACTAATGTATTGAGCATCTTTTTGTTTATTTATTGACCATTTATATATCTTCTTTGGAGAAATGTATATTCAAATTCTTTACCTGTTTTCAATTACATTATTTGTCTTTTCATTGTAAAATTCTTTGATTCAAAAGACAATCTTAGTTTCTAGATACTAGATTTTTACCAGATATAAAACTTCCAATTATCTTCTTCCATATAGTCTTTCAGTGTCTTAATGATATACTGGTGAAACACAGAAATGTTTGTTTTTACTTTGATTTTGTTTGGTGTCATAGATAAGAAACTATAATGTAGTTCAAGATGACAAAGATTTATATCTATATTTCCTTCTAAGAGCTTTACTGTTTTAGATCTCACATTTAGATGTCTGATCTATTTGGTATATGGTGTGAAGTAGTAGGAATTCAACTTCATTCTCTTGCATGTGGCTATCCAATTCTCCTCATATTATTTGTTGATGAGACTATTCTTCCCCCATTGAATCGTCTTTTCACCTTTGTCAAAAATCAACTGACTTAAATCATTTAATTCTCAACTCTGCAAATTCCAATTTGTTAATCTTTCAGTGCCACACTGTCTAGATTACTGTAGCTTTGTAGTAGGATTTGAAATGTGAAAGTTGAGTTCTCCAACTTTATTATTTTTTCTTTTTAAAACATTGTTTTAAAATTGTTTTTGGCAGTTTGGACCCCAGTGAATTTTAGTGTCTGCTGGAGTTTTCACAGGTATTATGCTGAATATGTACAACAATTTAAGTGTGTTTTCTATCTTAACAATATCAATAATTCTGATTCTTAAACATGGGACATCTTTCCATTTATTTAGGATTCTTTAATTTCTTATAATAATGTTTTGTAGTTTTCAGTGTACAAATCCTCTAAAATTGTTTTCATTCATTTCTAAGTATTGTATGCTTTTTGGTTTTCAAAATTGTAGGTTTTAGTGTCCCTTCTAGCCCTTTTGAGGCACCCAGGTTAGAAGAATACAGTAATTGTTTGTGATCTGTATATCCTATGCTATATCCCCATCAGCTTAACTACCCACAGTCAAGCATGTTGAGACCAATCCTGGATGTTAATAAACTTCTTAATGAAGCAGGATATAATAGTGATCTATTGTAAAGCAGGAGGACACAGCAGAGTGCAGACTGGGATCAAATATAACAGGTTCAAACAAAAACTTGGTCATTTACAGCCTATATAATGCTGGAAAATTTCTTCTTTGTCTTTAGCCTCAGCTTTCTTATCTATAAAATTAAGATAATTATCTACCTGTAATATATTATATAGCTTAGAAACAATACATAAAAGCTTCTTAAAGGTTTAAATAAATAGAAGCCATATAATCCTGTCACCAACATTGCTAAATCTTATTTCTATGCTTTTAAAGACTGCTTGTTCCATCAAATAAAAGGGGTTACTCTCATCATTGGACAGAATGAAAAGCTCTTTCTTACTTTAATAAATGCAACAGTCTATTTATGATTCCAAATAATACTTTAAGGTCAAATATAATATTTAGAGTCGGAAACGAAATTCCAAATATTGTTATCCTGCTATGCATTCTGTAATGATCTGAAAACTTTCCTTTGTCCTGTAAAAAATAATAAATTCAACTTTTTAAAAGTTTAAACAATGTATGAACTTTTAAAAAAACAATCAAAATTATAAAACGAATTTAAAATTTTTCTTCCTTGACCTAGACCCATAGTCTTCTTCTCCTAAAGAAACTGTTTTTTATTAACAACTTGAAGTTTTCATGCAGTCAAGTGCTTATAAACTGAAGAAACTTAAATTCTACTACTGACAAGTATATACCATCTCCTTTAATACAAAACAAACTTACGCATATATCTAAACTTTATTATCAGGGTATTACTGTAATGAAGTAATCAGAGAACACAAGATCTGAAAGCAAAGCTGAAAACATTAACCAGTATTCTTATTTTATAGTTCAGGAAAATGAAGCTCACATATTTAGGTACCTTGTCTAAAATGATTTAATGTGAGAGTTATTTCTAACTCTTACCACATGAAGCTCTGGTATTTTGTACTGTGTATAATCTGAGATATCCTGGTATTTCCCAAAAGACCTTAGAACATCTTTCATAAATAGAAAAAAAAAAGACCCTGAAGTTTAGTTTAGAGTGAAGAAGTTACAGACTTCTAAAGTTTCTTCCATGGTTTCTAATCTGTCACTTCATTGAGCGGAAGAGGGGTTCATCTAGTTTCATCTAAAACAACAGTTCTTTCTCCCATGCTGACTCAGCAGGCATACTCACATATGCTTTCTTAAGAAAACAAGTAAAAACAAAGTGTAAACCTTATGAATTTAGCTAATTCCTGTGCAAGCACAATAAAATCACGGAATTGATTTTCTTGGTTGAGTGCCTAAGAATTCAGAGAGCTCACAAGCTCCAACCTGTAACCTGTGTAATAAATAAGTAACAATATCTCATTAAGAAACTCCAGAGGGAAAGTTCTTCATTTCAACAGATGTGAATGAAACCTATGATGGACTTCTTGTAATCCACTTTCAGAACTCATGTGGGCCAATAGTCACCCAGCTGGCATGTGAGCAGAGACATGATGTCAAGAGTGTCTAGAGATAACTACACCAAAGGCTATGTTTGGGGAAGCTCTGCAGTGATGAAAGCACTGCACTGAGTGACTGTTCGTACAATACGCAGGGATGTAGGTAGATGAAATAACAGAGCTGTAAGACACAGAATTTAGCTTGGGTCACACCATGCCACTCTAGGCCTATCTGCTAAGCACTTGGCTTCTCAGTGCTCCTGCTTTTTAAACTGGTTGCTGCATTAGTATTTATTGGTGTGGGACATTCAGAAACAACAATGGTGTTAGTCAAAGAACTGTGTGATTTTCTGAGTTCTTTAAAAATAAACAGGGGAATGGGAAAAAAAGAAGCAACAATATATATCATGTACAGGTACAAATTCCCTATGATAAATGTCATCAATATGTACATCTAAAATATACCATTAAAATAAAATTAAAATAAAATAAAATAAACAAAGAAGCACCTAGAAGCAGTTTTTGCCTTCCTTCATATCTTTGCAAAATTCTACGGAAGCCAGAATCTTCATTTTCCATTATCTGTTACATAATCTTTAACTGATTCTTTAAACCTTTTGAAGTCACACAGATTGAAAATAGAAACTGCCCCTCAAACCTGGCCCGGCACCAAATACTAAAACTTCTGTACATTGTTAGCAGTAAAAACGCTAAATAAAAATCTCCTGGATACACTCTTCACTCTGTATATGTTGTTACCTTGAGTTTCTGGGATTTGTCTCCAACATAAACAGTACTAGTGTCACATGGAAGGAGGTTACATCAACTTTTTGAAAACTGGGACTGGATGAATTCTAGTCCCTAAAGCAAACACACCAGAGCATGGTCTCCACAAGCTCCAACCCTAACACTGACTAATGCCAACTAGCACTTTTAATGTGAAACAGAATTTATTGAACTTGTCAAAGTCCCTGTACCTTTACAGGAGTAATTAATTATATTTTCATCCATAAAGTGACTTTCTTTTAGGGAGTTATTTGATCCTAATGTCTGTTTTCAAGATTAATTTTTTAAGAAGTGTCTGCTCCCTATCTAAAATGGCCTTTCTGAGCAATCAATAATACAGTTCTTTCGTCTTCTCCATCCTGGCGGTTAGGAGATATGCTTACTCTATCCTCTAATGAAATCTAGACAAGCTTGCCTTCCCTTTCTCAGTTTGTACTGGCATTTTAACTTTGCACATTAGGAAAAGGAGACTGAGAAACAACTGTAGGTTGTGGGAACAGACATAAAACATCATAACAATAGTCACAGTAAAACACACTATATTTTAGGGAGCAATAGTTTAGGCTCTCAGTTATTGGCGCCTACTAATATAATGCCTTTGGTTTAATTCTTCACCTTCTGGTACTAATATGGTACTTTATTTCCTAGTTTCTCATAAAATATTTGATTTAAAAAGATTGAAATTATCTTGGTGGCTCATAAGATTATAAGTTTTATAGGGAATTCATTGTATTATTTTCTTAATTGTTCTTTATAAATCAATAAACTGCTATAGCTCTCTCATGGTATATAATATTGAATTCTAAGCAACTCAAAAGACATGCACTAGTATGAGTAAAAAGTAGGGGATGTGAGATGCGGGAGAACTCTCTGCATTCCTATTTGCCAAGTGAATGCTCCAAGCAAACCATTTAATTCCTCTGGGCTTCAGTTTACTCTCTTTAAAAAGGGGAGGGGGTGTCAAATGATCTCTCAGGCTCCATTAATCTACGAAAATAGTTAATTATTTTTAGCCTACTACTAAATATGTGTAGTACCTTTGAGGTAAGTGGGCTTATTATTGTGGTGAACTTGAGCTAGAGTGCCCAGCTGGACTGAGGTGGTGTGGTTCTGCGAAGAGGATCCACTTGAGGATTATGAGAATGGGAGCAGAAGATAGTTGCAGACTGTTTCTGAGCTGCGGCTGGTTCTCCGGAAGGGGACTCAGCCGTCCTCATCGAGGAAAGAGCTGGGGCCTCGCTGTCATCGAGGATGGCTGCTGTTGCTTCAGGAGAGCTCTGGTCTTCATCTCTGCTGTGAGCATCATATCCTGGTTCCAGTCAAGATTTCTTCAGCCATCATCTGCGGACACGGATGTACATGGGACAGCACTGTGGGCTCCCAGCCCTTGATTGGATCTGTTGGGTCTCCAGTGCCTAGATGGACATTTGGCACTCTTCCTGCATTTGGCTTATGGGTGAATGTTGTAATCTGAAAATGTCCTATATTAAATCTGCTCTCTTGCAAACCATTGACTCTAGGAAGGTAACTAATACAGTGATGAAGTAAAAATTATTAATAAAGATTTTTTTAAAGTAAGGCACATGGAGGGACAAGATATCTGAGTCCATAACCAGTATATAGGAGGGGCCAAACCACCTGATCAATAAGGCAATGTATTCGACTGCATCAGAAGGCATACTAAAAGTTCAGAAATCCTGCTGAATAAAATTATACATTTTCAAAATTGAACCTCTGTGCAAAAGGCCGGAGTTTTACATGCTCAGTAGGACAATGAACATCAGATATAATTTATAAGAGTCTGTAAAGCATTTTTTTCTAATACAGAAATCTATATTTAATCATGCTTCTCTTTACAGTCAAGGACTTTGCAGTCTTCTTCCTTCTCACCAAACTCACACAAGATTACTTGGGCAGACTCTATCCAAGCATGAACAAAGTCATAAGACAAGAGTCTGACCAGGAAGAAAGTCAGAGAACTCCCCTCCTCCTTTGAAATTTTAACTCCTGTCCAGCCCCTCCCTCGCACCCCATATTCCTCTCACAAAACATAGTATTTATTTGTCTTTGATTTTGCTTAGAGGTGCCTGGAGAAGCCTGTTGAGTGAGCTGCCACCTTCCAGATTTAATCGGTTTCCCTCAGTTGTGTGGCAGCTCTAAATGCGGAAACCAAAAACTCTTCTGCTTGATTGGGCTTTCTCAATACAACAACTGGCAGAGTCTCACACAAATTTCATCTAAGCGGAACAATAACAATATTAAGTTCTCTCCCATTACAATGACCCTAGTGTTATCTGGTTGGGTTGTCAACCCACCTGTCAGCTGCCACCAGAGGACAACAAATTTGCAAATTCACACAGTTTTCTTAGGAATCCCCCTGCCCACTCCAGTCTACATTCCTATAATTCCTATTTTTCAAGGGCATGAGGGCTTATTTAAACATAAATCTTTATAATTTAACTGAAAGAGTTGATAACCCTGCTTTCAAATGAATAACTGCCACAGAACAGACATAACTGCACTGAGCAGGTGACAGAACAAAGAATAAGATCCAAAATTATGATTTTCCTGTGTTACTGAAGATAAAAGGTCTAAAATGATTTAACTTGGGATCATAAACTGGGTTGGGAGGCAAGGAAAAGGAATACATGATTATCTATCTCAGGTTACAGTGATGAAATTTTATATACATCCCCAGTCTGGGTCCAACCTCTAAGATATGAAAACCTAGGATACTTTCAAACATTCCTGAGCAGGGCGATTAAATGAGGATAGGCTGGAGATTTGTTCCCCAAACCAGTACCCTATTGAGTTAGGAGTCTCTAACTAATAAAAGGTCTCTGGATTCTCCTCCACAGAAGAGAGTAGGAAGTGATAACCAGTTAGAAAGAACAAAAGGACATTTCCATGAGGAGATTTTCCAACTTCAGAAAATCAAGCAATTAAAGAAAAGAGGTGTTTTGAACCATGATATACAATACTGAAAAAGAACAGGCTGTATAATTAAAGTCTCATCCACTGCTGTCTCCAAAGCCCCTGCAGTCTGGTGCATAACAGGTGTGCAGGAATGCTACTCCCTCTTCCTAGAACCATTCTTCCCCAGCACCACCACCATGAACATGGCCCTTCTCCTCCTCTCACCTCACTTAGGCCTCTGTTCAAAGGTCTCCTCTTCAGAAGTGCTTCAACCATATGCTTCAGAATGTCTTTATCTGTCTTCATTTTCATGGTTACACTTAACACTAACAAGTCCTGCCACTGAATCTTTACTCATTCTTTTTTTTTTTTTTTTTTTTTTTTGCAGTGCTAGGGATTGAGCACAGGGTCTTATGCATACAGGGCAATTGCTCTACTGCTGAGCTACATCCTCAGTTCTAGCTGATTACTTTTAATTGCCTGGACAGGTACTGATCTGTTCACCATAGTAACTCTAGCCTCTCAAGTAACATCTGGCACACTGTAAGTTATCGATAAACTGTATTAAATGAATGAATGGTTAGACTGGATTATAACCTACAGACTTATTCTATTTCATGTTTAGCCAGTCAATAAATAATCAGATTGTTCACTAAATGTTGGCTGCTGTCTAAGAGTAAAGAACCTGTGTTGATCAAGAGACAACACCGAGATAAGGAAGTCATCATAGCAGCCTAATATGGGAAGAGTCATGAGACTGCATACAGAGCTCTGAGAACAGGAGGAAAGACATCCGAATCAGACTGGGAGAGTCAGTAAAGTTCTCCCCAAGAAACTTCAGTTAGGTATTCTACAGGATGAACAGCGTGCAGGAGGGAATGGGACATACAGCCACGTCAGAAGGATGCAGTCAACAGAGAAAAATGGTGGAAGGTAAACCAGAAAAGTGCAGGTGACTTAACATACAGACTCTCGATGCTAAGTAAAGTTTTAAGCAGAAAAGTAACAGGATCTAATTGGCATTTTAGGAATATTATTGTGATAACAATGTGAATTGGAAGGGGACCGAATACTATGCACAAGATCTTGGGTTCACTCCCCAACATGAAAAGCGAGTTAGGGGCAGAATTGAGGAAAATAGGTTTTTGCAGTAGTCCAGACAGAAGCAAAGAAATCAAGACTATCCAATCATTCTGTTCTTCATTTCTCTGAACAGGAACTCTTAGTGCCCACTCAGACAGGGATGGGCGCAATAGCCAACTTTAAAGCTGAGAATAGGTAAAATACAAAGAACTAAGTGAATAGTTAAAGGAGTATACTATGACTGCCATGTATATGATTTGGGTAAGTGGGTACAGAGTACTGCCATTCACCAAGACAGACAACAGAGAAAGGGAGGGAAAGGGAGAGATGGCAGGGGTAACTTTACTTGAAGAAAAGTGGTATGTGAAGTGTCAGAGGGTATGTGAAGTACCAATAGAACATCCAAGTAGAGATGTTCATTAGGCAATAGACAGGGAATTCGTTACGCTTAGAAGAACAAACTAAAAAATTTCACTTCATTTTAGGCTGGGCATTGTGCACACACCTGTAGTCCCACCACTCCAAATGCTGAGGCAGAGAATCAATGTTCTCAACTCTAAAAAAAATCTAAATACAGATTTTCTGTGATGAAACTTAAAAGTGCCCACATCCTTCAGATGTATTTGAAGGCAGCTTGGACTACATGGTAAATTCAAGTCCAGCTTCGCTGCATAGTGAGACTTTGTCTCAAACCACACCCCCGCCCTGTTATTTTATTCTATATAAATTCTCAAAAACTTCTATAATTGGCAGATCTTTGAGACCAAATTTCCCTGATTTGTCCGATTTCTAACCTCAGATAAAAACATTCAGATTATGGGCTGGGAATTTAGCTCAGTGGTTAGAGTGCTTGCCTTGCAGGTACAAGGCCCTGAGTTCGATCCCCAGCACCAAAAAAAAAAAAAAAAAAAAAAAAAAAAAAAAAAAAAAAAAAAAAAAAAAAAAAAAAAAAAAAAAAAAAAAAAAAACCACAAAAACAAACATTCAGATTACTTAAATTTCTTTGGGGAAGGAAATGTTTTCATAAAAATTCAATGCATACCTGTACTAAAAAATGTAAACCTAAGAAATGTAAATTAAAAGGAGGCTAATTTTTCTTAGAAAAATAGCTCTTTATGTTGATACTCAGAAATTATGGAATTCTACTAACACATTAGTCAAGAGAGAAATCCCTAGTAAAAAATGGAAAATGAGTAAGAAGTTTTTTTTTAAAAAAAGGAGGAAAACAAATAAAGAAGATGAATATGTACATGCAAACGTCCAAGGAGAAACGTCATTTAAAGTCTGGAAAGCTTAATTGCTTTTAGTCATATTCTTTGTGTATTTATATCTATCACCAGCAAAATGATTTGTGGTAGTTTCTAAAAGTTCATTCAATACAAACAGATAAAATAAATAATTAAAAGACATAAGATCAAAGAGGAATATAAGTAAGAAATACTATCAGGAGTAAGATTGGTGTATTAAACACACAGAGCTTATTCCTCCATAGTTATTAGACATAGTATACAAATTTTGATTCTAACCTTCCTAGGAATTAAAGAAGAAAATATAATCAAGTATAAGATTCACAATAACCACATGATTTTTTACAAGATGAATCAATTGTTTCCTGACTCTCAGATCTGAGAGAAATTTTATCTTCAGATCCTCTCCAGGATGGTGTGGTACAGTGTGGTGTGGCATATGGTGAATGGTGTAGTATGGAGCAGTGTAGTGTGGTATGCTGTGGTGTCATGTGTGGTATATGATGTATGGTGTAGTATGGTGCAATGTGGTGTGGTGTGGTATGGTATATGGTACACGGTGTAGTGTGATATGCTGGGGTATATAGTACACAGTGTAGTATGGTGTGGTGTGGTGTGGTATATGGTGTATGGTGTAGTATGGCATAGTGTGGTGTGGTGTGGTATGGTATATGGTGCATAGTGTAGTATGGTGTATGATGTAGTGTGGCATGGTGTGGTGTGGTCTCAATAAAAAAGCACAGAGAGAACACTGAATTTTATTCAGCAGTTTCCTATATAGCACCTATCATTGAAGGTCTGTGATTTACTGCCAAAAAGAGACTAAAAAGAGAAAAGAAGAGAGAAAGAGGGGAAAAGGAAGGGAAAAAAATGAAGGAAGGAAAGAAGACAGAAGGAAGAACAGAGATAACAAGAGAAGAAAGGGAGATCTCTCTGAGTATGTAGCTCTCTGAGTATGTAACTTGTCCTAAAATTAAACTACTGATTGCCCAGAAAAATTACTGAGATATGGTCATTCACACAATGTTCTATAGACACTATTTCTCAGAAGCAGGTTTTTGAGCATCTGGACAGCAGAAGGTTCAATGTTCTCAACTCTAAAAGAAATCTAAATACAAATTTTCTGTGGTGAGACTTGAAAGTACTGCATTCTTCAGATGTCTTCTTCAAAAATTAAGGAGCCTAGTAAAGACATCGTACCCGCTATAATTATAAATACCATAGACTATAGCCCATGAAAAAAACATGGTACGGTGAGGTAGAAAAAATGAGATTTGGAGTTAGGTTCAGCTCCAAATCTTGTTTTTGTTACTTGTTGCTATAAGACCCCAGAAAACTTGCTTAACCTTTCTTAATCTGACCTTTGTCTGTAATATGCAAGTTATAATGGAGAATAAACAAGAGAAATATAAAGTGCTAGTACAGTGTTGGGCAGAAAAATAAACAGGGCTAGAGCAAGGAAGATACAAATAGAACTAATTCAGCAAAAATACAGTACACATAAAATTGACGTTATGGAAATATGGGTTCCATTATCTATCAAAGGAAGACTTTCTTATACTGTAAGTAACTGAGTATAATCCCAAGTATGACTTCTATTATATATCGTATTTTTTAAGAGTGTTGGTGGGCTGAAAATATAATTTTCAACTTATTTTTAAGACCAAGATGTTTATTCACTTTCCTTCAGTTACATATTATTACTTAGTGTTCAGTGTTTATTATAAACAGGAAGAACCTATACATCAAATAATAAATGCCAATAAAATAACACATTCACCTCATTCTAATAAACCACCTACAGATTGCTTCTGTATAGATCATCAAATTTAAGATGTAGGCAAAAAGAACATTTATGATAAATGACTTCATTATAAATCTATACTTACCAGGAAAAGAATTTTAATTTAACAAAAGCAATATAAAAAATAACCAGAGCCTGTTCTCAATATTAACTATTCAGGGGTTGGGGATTTAGCTCAGTGGTAGTGCATTTGCCTAGCAAATACAAGGCCCTGAGTTCGATCCCTGGCACCAAAAAACAAAAAACAGAGAGGGAGAATATTAACCATTCATTCTGTCTTATAACAGGTGTACACATGTACTTGAAAAGAAACATCTACTTTGCTTCTTACAGGTATCTTCACTTAAGGGGAAAAAAAAGGAATTCTTTCTCCCACGTAATGCTTTAAAAGCCAAAAACAAAACAAAACAACAACAACAACAAAAACCTACAGCTCCATGTAGCTATTTAGGAGCACTTTTCTTCTTTATAGGCATATCATTTATGAATTATAACATTTTTAATATTTTATTTCTATTTTTCTTAAATTAACCTTTTTTGGGTTATCATTAACCTGGTCACCTCTCCTAAATCATATTCACCCCATCCCCAGAACACTGAGTTAATCACGCTCCCCAGTCCAGGGGATGCTGTTATTATCACTCTATATAAAGCCCTTCTGTTGGTTTATTTTATTGGTCCCTGCCCCCTTCATCTCCACTCTATTCTCTCCTACCTCTTCATAAGCAAACACTTAATTTTCTAACACTGTCTTTGGATATGGATTATTTCTTTGAATAATGTAAAGTGTTATGTTTTACATACATGCTTTAAATCTCATAAATAGTAATGTGCTATGCATAACCTTCTCTTATGTTTTTCACTAAAACTTCTCTTCCAAATGTATTCATGATATTGTTCAGCACTCTGGTTCAATACTAAAACGTTTCCAAAATATGAATCTCTTACCCCAAATAATGCTGCTATACCTAAAGGTATATTTCAAGCCTGAATATAAAAGTGAATGACCCAGTGGCCCTGGACCCTAAAAGCATAAAATATAAGACAAAAAAGTGGTATGTTTAAGCAACTTGAAATCAAGGTCTATACCAACCATAAGTCTTAAAGTTACAATATGAGAAGCCAATAGCTAACTAGTGTATGAAGAGGTGCTCAATTTGATAAGTAAACAAAGAAATCCAACTTAAAATTATCGCTTCACATCCATCAGTTTGGAAAAACAAAAAAGTCTAAACATAAAAATGTTGGCAAGAAAGTGGAGCAGTAAAAGTGTTCGTGTAGTACTGTTGAAATACAGACTGGATACAGCCATTCCAGGAAGCAATCTGGCAATACTTCGCAACCTTCCAAATGTACATTCATGATGACATTGCAATCCTACTCCTGAGTATGTACCCAGAGATTGCCAGGATGTTCCGCAAACTACTGTTTGTGGTAGCAGGGAGGAAAAGAAGCATATGAATTTATGCAATGAAGCATAAATTCATATAGAGTCAGATTATGAAACTATGTATCTCTTATCTCTATAAGCATTTGTTTTTGGTGCTGCAGATCAAACATTTTTAAAAAGTAGTCTACTACACATTTTCTGTAGAAAATCAAGGCATGTTTGCAAATTTGTAGTACAAACCCAAAGCAGTACCGTACATTTGCATACATGTATATTATTTTTCTATAGAATCAGTTATTTTTTTAAAAATTCCTTTTGATTCAGAATATATATTCTTTTTTTTTCCAGAATATATATTCTTGACAACACTGTAATCTTACTGCTAAGTACATACCCAGAGACTGCCAGAATGTTCCTCATATCACAGATTTTGTACAGTCTTAAGAGTATTATTTAAAAGTACAGCAATGTACTTTGCAACTTTAAGGAATTTAGAGCAATTTGCTAGAACTGCTAATCTTACCCTGTTACTGTAAGTGAAATTTGATAACAATCAAAGGATAAAAAGAGTTGAGTTTTCTCAGGTTGCTCTTTCAACAACAAAAGGTCCCTATTTTCCTTTCCCATGCCACCTTAAAATAACCATAGCAATCAGTTCCCAAGAGCTATAGCATACAAATGCTAGAAGTTTAGCAAGATACAGTGCTCCGAGAACTCCAAAGACTTCACAGAAAAGCTTGATGGACATCACGTTCATGTCATTGTCACACTTGATTATGGACCGGATTACGGAGGTCACACACATACATGTGGCTCTAGAGTCAGGGAAAGGTTCCCAAGTTCCTGGGTGTAAATAAGACAATAACTTGGGCAATTTGAAAAATCAGGAAAAATAAATTATAAATATGTAACTCATTTTTATAGCATCTCTAGCTTTCACTTCCTTTCCTGAACTTTAGGTATAAACATGAAATGAGTATCACTTGAGGCATAAAAGCCTACAAATATCTACCGCCTGCATCTCTCCTGAGAAACCGCTATCCTCAAGTGGGCTTGAAACACAAAAGATCTTTGCCAAAGCCTACATTTTCACACATACATAAACATTTACCTGACACAGAGACTACCAAAAGAACTACATTCAGAGGCGGGAAAAAGTTGGGGCTGGGAAAGCATGCACAAAATGCAAAGGAGGTGCTTGGCAAGGATGTAATTTGAGAGGCCAGGGTAGATTGGGACTTATGGCTTTGTTCCATCAAAAGGTCGTTTGAAGCACAGTATTTTATTTTTATAGAAGGGTATTGAGTTCTGAGGTCTCTGATACACCCCAGGGAACCAGCAAAAGCTAGTTTCAGCACAGTGCCAGCCCCCCGCCGGGTCGCTAATGAAGATGGAGAACTGTGAGTGCACCCAAATAAAACACAGGAAAAGGTGAAAAAGGACTCCAAGCCGGGTCTAGTCCTTTTATTCCAGAGGAGCAGGCTTTTCTGTACTTAGGGACTAATGAGTCGTGAACAGGAGGTAGGAGCAAATCACACAGTGCATTACCAGGAGGGACAACACCGGCTAGCCTTTATGTTCAGTCACTGGTTCAGTTTTCAGAGCATTTCCCAGCAAGGACCAAAAGCAACTTGAACAAAGGAAATATAACAATAAGATACCTGAACTGTCTCCATTAATACACCAGGGAACTGGGCACTTCAAAGTTGGAGTGACTAAAGATACACAGGTAAGAGGGCCCAGGGAAGTCAAATACGCATCTCTTTACACAAAAATTTCATAAAAAGCAGACAACAATGGGAAATTTTTAAGAACTTATTTTCAGAGTTACCTCAAAAGTTCTGGCCTTTTGAAAAGATATGAACACCGATCCCACTGCAGACTTTTAAAAGAACAGAAATATGTAAGACAGTTTTATTTTCCATCATCACCACTTAATTAGGAAGAGTATTTATGATGTTCAGGATTTTAATTGCCTTCATCCTCTCCCCACCCCCTTTCTTCAGTTATGCCATAGAGCCACTGAGCCAGAGCCAAAGAGACATGTGAAACTTCTCTCAAGGAGGAGAAAAACATCAGCATAATTACCCTAGATACTATTCCCTCCCTCCCTCCCTCTTCTCCTTGTTGTCATCTCTGTTCTCCACCCCCTCCTTTCCCCCACATGTTTCCTCCGTCTCTCGTGTCTCTCTCTCTCTCTCTCTCTCTCTCAGATGTAACAAGATTAGAGTATCATGACAACAAACTGTGTCCTAAATAGAACTATCTGATACAGGCTAAAATAACAAATAAATGCAAGCCTTGAAGTCAAAAGAGTAAAACTGTTTTTGAAAATTTGTATTCAGCTCACCATAAGATCTTAGATGGTTCCCATTTGCTAGCCTAAATTTATTAATGATAGGATTTTTATTTCTACAACTCAAATCTCACCAAATAAGGGTTGGCTTTTCTAACCGAAATACAGAATACGTCATAGTAATAAAAATTACAAGTCAGTAGTTAGAACTCTTAGGTTTCCAAAAAAGCCACACCAAGTACTTCTACAGCATTAAGATCCTAATAAACAGGCTTTACCTCTCAGGTAATTACCCTGAGGAAAGAGAATAGAACTAGACAGGTTGGTAAAGTGTACCTGTGCTCAGATGTGTATATATAAACAATTCAAAAGTATCAGAACAGAATAAATATCTTATTACTAGGATGGTACTAATATGAAGGCCCTTAAAAAAAAGGCTAGGAAATGAATTTTAAAGTGAAAACTGAAAGGAAAACTGAATGGAAAGTTTTTTATATATATATTTGTGTGTGTGTGTGTGTGTGTGTGTGTGTGTGTGTGCGCGCGCGCGCATGCGCGCGCGCGCACACACTGGGGATTGAACCGAGGGACTTGTGCTTGCAAGGCAAGCATTCTAACCGCTGAGCTAAATCCCCAGCCCCAGTAATATTAATCATTATAATGAAAATAAGAAATTGGCAACAATAAAAATATCTATCAGTAGGGGCCTAGTTTTAAAAAGTTGCAACCCATCCGTACAATAGATGCCAGAGACCACAACAAAGAACAAGAAAGCATTTTATGTAGCAATATGAAATGATTTCCAGGATATAATGTTAAGTGAAAATAACAATATATTGTTGAGTAAAAGTAAGCAGGGTATGGAATAGTACATATGATCACCAAGCAGTTGCGTAAAAGGAGAAATTTGTTTTATTTAGTTATTTGCATATATGTGCATATATACATATAAATGTATAAATGTATTACACTTTTAACACGTATCTTCTACATGTATAGAATATTTATGCAAAGAATAAAATAAACTAATAACTTGAGCTGTCTTCGAGGAAGTAAACAGTAAACTGGGGAATAGGAGACAAAAAATTCTTCCTATATACTATTCTATACCTCTGAAATTTTGAAGTAGGTGGATGTATTTCTGAATAAAATATAAACAAGTTGAAATTTTAAAAGTATTTGCCCAATACTGGATGATCGTTATTTAGAGAAAAGAGAATTATTTCTCACTTTATAAATCACTAAGTTCTATTAATACATAGGTCAAAGTGTGTACCTCTACACACTTTGGCGATAGCTTCTAATAAGACAGTAATTAACTTTTTAAAACCCTGATGGCAGCTTTCTGTTTGACAACTCTCTCTTTGAATCAGTGTAGTACTTGCAATGAAAAGGAGGCAGTATTAAAGTTTAATTAGTGATTACTAACAAAATTTATTTTCCCCTCTTGTGAAAGAAGAGAACAGTTTTACAATGTTTTTTTTGTTCGTTTGTTTTTTGGGGGTTTTTTTGGCCTGATTCATTTGTTTATCATTAGCCTCTGATCCTCCCAAAAGGAATTATGATTTCCTTCAGAGCTCATTGAAATGTCACCGCAAGCCTTCAAATAACCTGAAACAGATCTTTGAAATAACTTTCTCCTTTATCAAAGTGTTTATTATAGATAAATTAGGATATATAAATACAGAGATCAATCCTTGACACAAGTAGATCCAAACTTAAATGCCTTCAGACTCTGCCCTAGCTCTTCTCCTTTTAAACAACACCCATATTACTCAATAATGTCACTGTGTGACCTGGACACATCCTGTAGCTATAGCTCAGGGGAAGTTGAGGATGGCCCTCAGGCCAGGACCACAGTCCTGTTTGCTCATTCTAAAAGGAAGCTCAAAAATCACTTTTTCTTTGGCCACGTTCTTACAGAAAGGATTAAATAAATAAACAACTCAGTATTCAGTTGTGCCAAACCAAAACCGAAGCTGTATGGAAGACACTAGTGCTCAAAAACAACTACATCCTTTAGGCATCTTGTTAGAGGACAAACACTTCAAAATTTTATGAGCACCATATCAAAGTGATACAGATTTATAATCGTTAATGACTGACTTCAAAATCATCCAGGACATGATAATTTCTTCCAGGCTATGCTATAAAATTTTGGACCTTTAAGTACTTGTTCTCCTTGGGCTCTATAAACCAGGTCAGGGCCAGAATTTTCACATAGCTGTATAAATGGTTAGGCATTACTTTGTATCTGACTTTGGTGAGATTCTATCAATGAACAGTTTGCTTCTAAGTTTCAATATGATCTTTTTTCCCTTATATTGAAATCAAATTGTTAATAGTTTGTCTGAAAATGATAATGACATCAGATATTGACTAAGTTATTTTTTTTTCTCAATCAGTATCAGACAGACTGAACACATACATGTTGAAGATTGTAATATAACATCTGTTCTTCATGTGAGAAACTGGACTTTTAAGTTAATGCTCTTGAACAGAATCCTGCACTGATCAAACTCGACCATCAGTCATTTCATTGTTTCATAGCTGATTATTTAGGTTAAAGCAAAGAAAGCATCTGAGTGATTCAGAGATGCTTTCAGAAAAAGCTGAAACTCACCTTGAAGTGGACCTGCATTTTAGATCAAGGACACCCTTCTTGTTACACCTTTTGACAGCCAGGACCTGGGTTTTGACTGATACTCTAAAGCAAATGCAGCTATTCAAACATTTACCCATATCTGAAGAGTATCTTGGGTACTCAAGTGCACTATGAAATGTGATTAACATGCTTTGATTTTTGAAAAATCCCAGAGAAGGAAAAGAATGTAAATAAAAGAATGGAATATATTTATACAATTCGACATTATGGAATCAGAACTATAGACAGAAAATAAACAAATAAGATTAAGTTGATACATCTAGGGAGGAAACACTAGCCCATTCATCCTTAGGCTCCCCGTGAAGTAAACCAGAAAGCAACTGTTTCTATCTGTGTTTTGCAAATGGAAAAATCAAAGTATGAAGCACAAAAAGACAACATTGAAAAAAAGTTATCGGTTTCCCAACGGAAGGACTGAGTAAGAGCACTAAGGATAAGTTTCTTAATGTCACACGTTATTCTTTCATCTCTTTATCACAGAAGCACCCCCATTAACTGTTCTTACCTGTTCTTCAGGAAATTTGTGACCTACCTAATATCTACCAGGTAATAAACAACTATAACTTTCATGAACACTGAACAATAATTTTTTAAAAATTTTTTACTGAACCCAGCATTGGTAAAGATTCAAAACGGCAGTTTAAAACAGAAGAAGACATTTATTTGAAGATCGAGAAATGAGGAAAATGTGAGAGAGAGAGAGAGAACACATGACATGGTGTGCAGCTACCCTGAACGAGTAGGAATATTTGAAAGTGAGTAACTCCACAGAGAATATAATTTTAAGCAGGTACAGAAGTAGGAGAAAGGGGGAAAGACATAATCTTGACTCTCAGGAGTTTTGTGTGACAGAGAGAATGCATGTGAGTGAGTGTAAGAGACACAAGCCATCTTAAATCTTTTTGGAAACAGGTGGGGATGAATAAAACTGGTTTTAAAATAAATGGCATAGATGTAGTCTAATATCATATACAGTGAGGAAAACAAAATAATTGTCATTTTGCCTTTTATGTTCTCAATGTACTTTAGTCAAAGTTCAGCTATTGCTGGGCACAATAAAGCAAAATCAACAAAACAACTTAAGAATTGAGATTGGCAAGTTCATTCTAATTCTACATTTTTACTTATACGGTTAGTTATATTATATACTACAATTAATAACAAAGGAAAATACTATCATGGTACCCTCTGCTTTATCAAACATCAGTTAGGAAAAAGTAAATGCTCAATATTGCTGTTAAGAAAAGCTTATGATCTCTGTAGGTCTGATGTATACTTATTTCTATGGTCACATGTATTATGTCAATCAGTAGAAGAATAAGTTTTAAAACAGATTTTTAACACAATTTAAACATAAGTTGGGGTGGAGGATTTAGCTCAGTGATTACAGCACTTGCCTAGCAAGCACAAGGCCCTGAGTTCAATCTCCAGCACATAAACAAACAAACAAACAAACTTAATTTGCCAAGATATGAAATCAAAGATTTCTGATATGAAATCAAAGAGAAAGTGGATCATAATTTACCTGCAGAAGTTTCAATTAAATATGCCTGACATGTTCTTCCCTTCAATCACGCTGGCCCAGTGGACGATGACTAATATGTGAACAATGAGAAACAACTGAAATGTGCAAGAGACTCTAAAAGAGAAAATTATTACTTTGGAACAACAGTCTCTGACAAGTATCCTTAGTTGGCAAAGTTGGTGAGGTTCTAAGACCAGAGCAATTCAAAAAACAATAAAGTAGAGTATATTAAATTCTTTGCAACATGAAAACTTAGAGTTATTTAAAATAAATTAAGGATTTTAAATAGACTATGTTATATAGTTAAATAAAGTCTTGATAAAGTCAATGACCTACTCAAATCAGTGACCTATCTGTCTATACAGATATTTCTTCCATCACAGCTAAAGTTGATTTCTTAGGAAATATCCGAGCAATGTGCTAAGTCAGCTATGTACTACTTATTTTTACAAGGTTTTAACATGATATTGCACCTAGACAACCTTCTTTGCCCTTATTTGGGGAGGGAAAAAAAGGTGAAGGGCTTACAGCCTAACATATATGTCATACAATTTCCACTTTATAAACTTCAACTGATAAACTGCTGCACCGGTAGGGAAAAAAAGGTGAATGTAAACCAGAAATGATACGTGTGTGTGTGTGTGTGTGTGTGCGCACGCGCGCCTTGCTGGTGAGTAAACCCAGGGTCTCACACATGCTAGGTAAGGATTCTACCATTGAGCTAAATCTCCAGTCCAAAATAATATCTTGAAAACCCTGCAAACCTAAATGCAGCTTAAATGCAGAAATAATTTTTTAAAATTCTTAGCCATTCAATTATTTAGCCATTCAATATATTTTTTAAATAATGGAAAAGATTAGGATTAGATTACATAATCATAATACTGCATGTAACATCTGTAACATTATACATATGTTACATATGTGACATCCTTGGCATTCTCATAGCTCACAAACTCTTTAACTTTTTATCTTCCATGTTACGCACAAGTAATTATATAAGCGCACATTTTAATGGGATACGTTCCTAGCAAGGTAAGATATATAACTCACATTTTTCTTTAGAGACAATTGGAGGTTTTCTTTGTTTCTTAGAGTTTAAACTTATGAGCCTTTTCGAATTGGTCTATATAACTATTACATGTGTGGAATTTTAAAAAAAAGCAAATGCAAAAAAAAAAAAAGCAAATGCCTTTAATATGCAACTTGAAAATGTTTTTTAAAGTTTATATGGAACTTTAATACATCATCAGGAGGCTAGATCTCCCAAAGATAAATCTAAGCAGATGACTTATTAAAAATGAACAGAGTGATTGTAAATGCCCTAGGGATCAGAAACAATGTATCATACAGCCCTTCATCTATCATGGAGCCTTATATATAACAGTTATAAAATATACACTGATAGTCTAAAACACAATCAAACAGCTTAAATCCTAGCCCTATTTGTGCCATCAATGTTTTTGGAAATACAGTATTTGGGGGGGAGTGTCTCACTCATGCTTGTATTCTGCCTCTCCTCTTAGAACAACTGATCATGCATGATCCAGAGGAGTGTCCATCCCTACCTGCATTTCAAGTTTGTTGCTATTATATGATCCTTACTCCTTGGCCACAGCTGATGGATAAAAAGGTAGACTCATGCATGACTCAAGCTAAGTAAATTACAGTGTCTCATTTGAGAATTTGAACTTAGAGGCACACAGGGAGTTGGAAACTAAAATGTATGGCAAAACACCAAAGGTTTAGCTGAGTTTCTCAGAGCTATCTCAACTGTCTCAGCTTCTCTTTTATGAGGCCTATCTGTCTGACTTTTCCTTGAATTCTGAGAGGTCCTATACTTCATATTCTTACAGAAAATGTTCACTTTTGAGTACTAAATAACAGAAATGAACCAAAGCTTGTTTAAGCAAGAATATGAGACAAGTTATTTCTCTTCCCTGGTGTTCCACCAAATGTAAAATATTATACATACACTACTCTAAGTGGGTTTGTTAGTTCAAACTCTTTCCTAGTCTGAAATCCTTCTGACAATCTCCCAAGAAACAGGTCATGACAACCTCTTTCTGAACAGAAAAAGCCAGTTCTAGTTGCTTGGTCCTTCTTTAGAGTAAGCTAAAAATCTGACCATGATACTGGAATAAATATATTTGCATGTAAATATTTATATACAAGTATGTTTATTTAAAATACATTTCCTAATAACAGAATCATGAGGTCAAAAACAGCACATGGTTAATTTTAAAGCTTCTAACTAATACTGTAACACTAAGTTACATTCCAAGAAAGCTATTTTATACTTCAAACCAGAGGCCTAGGAGAGTGCCCACATCACACACAGTATGAGGCATTATATTTAAATAAAAAAAAAATTAAAAACTAAATTTTAATTGTGCCTTTTAAACCTATGATAATTATGATTTTTATTCACTGTATCACATACTAATAAATATTTCTGTTAACACTTTACAGGAAGTTTGCTACTGAAGAAAATATCAGTATTTTTTTCTAGTTCTTTTTTAGTAGTATAGGTGATACTAAGGAAATAGTTGATTCAGATAAAATACCTACTTTATTAAGTATATGTGCTCAAAACTAGCAAACACAATCAGAGCCAAGGCTGAAATGAAGTTGGAGGGAATCTTAGCTGCTCTCATGTAGCAATATCAAATCAAAACAAAGTCAAGTGTCACTTTACTCTTATAATACTGTAGACAGCCAAGTGTAGTGACACATGTCTATAACTCTAGCACTCTGGGGAGCTAAGGCAGGAGGATCACAAGTTCAAACCCAGCCTGGGCAACTTAGCAACTTAGTGAGACCCTGTCTTAAAGTAAAAAATAAAAACGGGTCGGGGATGCAGGTCAGTGTAAAGGACCTGGGTTCAATTCCCACTAAATTGAAGAAGAAAAAGAAGAAGAAGAAAGAAAGAAAAAAAAAAAAAACCACTAAAATTTAAAATTTTCAAAATTTTGAAATTTTCAAAATTCTAACACTTTCAATTTCTGAAATAGACAGTGGAAGAAACTAATTTTTAAGGGTATTTGAGACCTGGAATGTAAGGAATATAACAGTCTGGTTGTTGAAAGTCTATCATATCAGATGCTGGCGTCTACTAACAAAGCATAATGCTATAATCCAATTTTACTCGACATTATAAATATCCAGAGATGTATGAGGGATGACAAATTTTGGGAAATCTGGGTTGTGAAATTAGAAACTCTGAGCATGGGAGACATTCAGACAAGGGAGCATAATGAACAGGAACAAGCACACTGAAAGGGCAGCAAAGTGCTGTCACTCCTCAAGGGACCTTCTGGATAGAGCCCTGCAGTCCTCCAATTCCAGATATGCCCAGGGAAGACTGGCATCCTTCTTCCCACCTCCTTGTCACAACTCTTTTTTTCCAAACCTACTGGATTCCTTTGATGTACAAATACATCTCTAATTTAATAATAAAAGCTGAAGAAAAAAATAGGATTTGCTCAAACATTTGCTAAGTGTCTGAGTCAGGACCAAGGAGGAATAGAGAGGTAAAATACATGTTCTCTTCCTAGAAGAAAACAAGCTCCAAACTGAATGGTAGATCATGAGACAAAAGGCATTTATGTCATGATTTTCTGTCGGGAGCCAAGAGGCAAGCCACTTCAGCAAAGTCCAACATAATTCGTGACTTCCGTATTCCCAGAGCCCCGCGCGCGCCAAGTTCAAACCTCCCGCGCGCGCCGATATTCAAACCCCGCCACCAGCTTAGAACTAATCAGCACCTAGCCACCCTATGACGCATCTAGCCCTGCCCCCGCTTGCCCTGACTATATATATCCAGCTACAGCAATAAAAATTTTGAGGCTTGATCAGAGTCCTTGTCTTGCCTCCATTTCTCGCGCTCCTTGTCCCCTCTCATTCTTCTAGGTGGTCTCCTCGGCCCCCGTTGTTGTCCCGCTGGTCGGGACAATTTTCTACTGTAATCTCTTTATCCCAAAAATACATCAATCGATGTTACTTTCAGTTTTATTGTTATTCTTAATTGAAAGTTAAACCTTGTGATTTAAAAAAAATAAATTGTTCTAGAATTAAAACATAGGAGAAAATTTGTGCAACACTTGAGAAAGCGCAGTTTTCTTAGGACAAAAAAAGGCACTTGGCCATAAAAACATTGGTAAATTAGACTTTAACAAAATTAAAACCTGTTGCTCTTCAAAACAAACTATCAAGAAAATAAAAACACGGATAATAGATAAAGAAAATATTAGGAGTTGTATGTAGAATATATTTTTAAAGTCTTACACAATAAAAATCAGCAAAAGATTTAGTACTTCACAAAAGATACATAAATGGTCAATAAGCACATAAAAATACTAAACATTGTTAGTCATGGGGAAATGCAAATTAAAACTGAATGGGATACTACTTTACATATACTAGAACGAATAAAATAAAAATGACTGTCAAAACCAAGAGTTGCTGAGGATGTAGAGTAACTAGAACTCCCATTAACTACTGGCCTAACTACAAAATTACATAACCACTTTGGAAAACAGTTTGGCAGCTTCTTATAAACTTAACTAGATGCTTACCATACAACTCAGCACTGTTACTCCTAGATATTCACCCAGGAAAAATTAAAATATATCTCCATAAAAATATACAAATTAAAAATACCTCTATGCATAAATCCAAAATACAAAACACTAAAATGTATATTCATACATAAAAACATAAATTACAGTGTCTTTGTACAAAGGTGTAAAACCCAGCAATAAAGAACTAACTACTGATGCATGTGATAACCATAAATGAATTTCAAAATCATTATCCTGAACAAAAGAAGCCTCATATAAAACAAGTAGGGACTAAATGATTCCATTTATATGCAAAATTCTAGACCTGACAAAACTAATCTGCTGTGAAAGAAATCAATTCAGCTGTTGCCTGGGGACAGGGTGGCGGCTGCCAGTACAGGGGCATGAGGAAATTTTCTGGGAAGATGGAAATTTCTCATATTTGATTAGGTTGATGGTTATAAATGTGCATATGTTTGTCAAGTCATTGACCTACGTACCCTGCAGTATGAATTTTACTGTACACCTCTTGTCTTTGGTAAGTTATATTCCCAGAGAAAAATCACCAGAATTAGTTTGATGAAATTCAAACTAGATAATTCTAGATTTTTATGTAAACAGAATAAGCTACTCCCTATCTCCGCCCAATCATGGATGAACAATCATCCATCATTTGTTTTCGTGCAGAAATGACAGATCCTAACAATTTACTGCTTTTAAAGAAGCACAGGAAATGCAGCAACTCAAAGCAAAGGATACTTCGATACCGAAGCATCTTACTTTTCCTCTAAGACTCATTCCCACAGTGAGACAAGCAAACAAATGATGGATACTCATCTTTCCTAAAGGAGATCATACTCCTTTATATTGAATTCCTTAAATTCTCAACTCCTTTTTTTTGTTTTTTTTGGTGCCGGGGATTGAACTCAGGGCCTTGTGCTTGCTAGGCAAGCATTCTTATTGCTGAGCTAAATCCCCAGCCCCTCTCAACTCTTTATATAATAAAACACTACACATCTTTCATTCTCTGACCCACAAATTATTTCTTAATTCTGCTACTGGTTGATGCTGATATGACTGAAGCCTTTTGATAAAGCACAATAAATCATGAGAAAAGGATCCTCATATAAAACCTAATTATTTTTTACCTAGGATATTTTAGTCCTTGATAAGAAATGCTTATTGCATATTCTATTACTAGATCATATACCATGACCAAGTAAGCTTCATCCCAGGGATGTAAGGATGGTTGGTTCAACATATGCAAATCAATAAATGTAATTCATCACATACACAGAAGCAAGGACAAAAATCACATGATCTTCTCAATAGATGCAGAAAAAAGCTTTGACAAAAACCAGCATTCATTCATGATAAAAGTCCCTGAAGAAAACAGGTACAGAAAGACCTTATCTCAAATCTGAAAAAAGTCATTTATGACAAACCTACTGCCAACATCCTCTTAAATGGGGAAAACCAAAAGCTTTCCCTTTAAAATCAGGAACAGGACAAGGATGTCTACCACTCCCATTTAACACAGCCTTCAAAACATTACTCAGAGCAATCAGGCAACAGAAAGAAATAAAAGATACACATATAAAAAAGGACGAAGTCGAAGCATCATTATTTGCGAATGATGTAATCCTCTACTTATGCGATCCAAAAAATTCCACCAAATGATTCCTAGAATTAATAACCAAATTCAGCAACGTAACAAGATACAAAATCAACACATAAAAATCTATATTATTCCTATACATTAATAATGAACTCACTGAGAAAGAAATTAGGAAAACAGTACCATTCTCAATAGCATCAAGAAAAATTAAATACCTAGGAATTAACCAAACTAAGGATGTGAAAGACCTCTTCAATGAAAATTACATCACTCTGAAAAAGAAGATCAAAGAGGACATCAGAAAATGGAAAGGTATTCCATGTTCTTGGATAGGCAGAAATAATATAGTTGAAATGGCTATACTTCCAAAACTGTTATTTAGATTTAATGTAATCCCAATCAAAATACCAACAGCATTCCTCAAAGATCTAGCCAAAACAATCCAAAAATTCATATGGAACCAGATGAGACGCAGAATAGCAAAAGCAGCCCGGGGCAACAAACGCAAAGCAGGAGATATCAAAATCCTGGATTTCAAGTTATTTTACAAAGACACAGTGACAAAAACACCATAGTACTGGCACAAAAACAGAAACGTAGTTCAGTGAAACAGAAACAACCCCAAGTATATTTAGCTATTTGATCCTTGACAAAGGGGCCAAAAGCATACACTGAAGGAAAAATAGCCTCTTTCTTTAATACATAGTGCTGGGAAAACTGGATATCCACATGCAGAAGATTGAGTATAGACCTATGTATCTCACCATGTACTAAACTACAATCGAAATGGACCAAAGATCTAAATGTTAAAACAGAAACACATGGGGGCTGGGGATTTAGCTCAGTGGTTAGAGTGCCTGCCTTGCAAGCGCAACGCCCTGAGTTCGATCCCCAGCACCAAAAAAAAAAAAAAAAAACAGAAACACATGATCTTCTGGAAGATGAAATAGGTAAAATTCTTGAAGACATGGGTGTAGGCAAGGGCTTTCTGAATAGAACCCTAGTTGTAGAGGAAACAGTACTGAGAATCAACAAATGGAATTGATCAAATTAAAAATCTTCTGGACATCAAAGGAAACAACCAATGAAGTGAAGAGACATCCTACAGAATGGGAAACCATTTTTACCAGCTATTTCTCAACAGAGGACTAACATCTGGAATACACAAACAATAAAAAGAAATTCAATCCCCCAAAATATAAGATCCAATCAAAAAATGGGCAACCAAAATGAATAGATACTTCTCAGAAGAAGTACAAAAAGGGAATAAATACATGAAAAAAATATTCAACACTGCTGGTCATTAGAGAAATTCAAATTTAAACAATGCTAAAATACCATTTCATTTCAGAAAGAATGGTTATCATCAAGAAATCATATAGTAACAAGTGCTGGTGAAGCTTCAGGGAAAAAGGAACCCTACTACATTGTGGATGAGATTATAAACTAGTACAATTGGTATGGAAATCAGTATGGAGATTGCTCAAAAAACTAAAAATAGAAATTCCATTTTAACCATCTATTCTCCTTCTAGGTATCTTCCTGTAAGAGTTAAAGTCATCATATTACAGTGACATGTGCATACTTATGTTCATAGCAGCATAATTTATATAATCATTGTTAAAGCTTACTAAAGATCTATATGCCCATCAACAGATGAATGGATACAGAAAATGTGGTATGTATACACAATGGAGTACTGCGTGTACACAATGGAGTACTACTCTGCCATAAAGAAGAATAAACTTGAGGTACTTGTAAGTAAATGGATATACCTTGAGACCATAATGTTAAATGGTCTCATTATGAGACCATAATGTTTCTCTTATATGAGGAACCCATAATATAAATAAATTAAAGTGCACAATAAAAGACAGATAATAGGAAACAGGGAGATCTTTTACAAAAGAGAAGGTGACTAAGAGATGGAAGGATGGGGGAGTGAGGTAATGGGAAGAGGATGAGAAAAGAATTAAATGTGTTGTACATATATATATATATATATACCAACTCCCTGCGATGAATATAATCATTATATACTGCAAACATGTACTGATAAAAATAAAAAATTTTACAAAGAGATGAGAAAAAAAGAAAAGAAAGAGGTTTATATATAACCTATAGCCTATCTTTTCTAAACTGCATTCTGAAATGTGCCACTCACTTATATACCAGAAATAAGTGGGGTGGCTATAAAATCCAACTAAAACTAAAGCACTATAATTAGTGTGTCTTCTACCAAAATCTAAATATGCTCATGGGAACATGTTCATACATACAACCTGTGCTACGGATTAGACATGGTTTGAGCGTCTCCTTCAACCATTCATATCCTGGAAGTTTAGTCTTCAGTGTAGCGGTGGTAAGAACCCTGAAGAGGTGGAGCCCAGTGGGAGGTCCTTAGATCAAAGAGGACATCACCCTCATAAGGGATTAAGTTGTTGCCTGGGAACTAATTAGTTCTCACGGGATTCTTGTTGGTTCTCTGTAAAAGGATTGTTCTAAGACAGCTATACGGGCTCTGCCCCACTTCCTGACTTTCTGTCATGCCATGCGATCTCTGCTTCTTGCACAGGCTCCCACAGTGATGCCATCTGCCCAGACGTGATGCTGTCAAAAGGCCCTCATCAGATGCCAAATTGATGGGGTCACCTGACCTTGGACTTCCAGTCTCCAAAACTCTAAACTAAATAACCTATTTTTCTTTATGAAGTATTTGGCCTCAGGTATTTTGTTATAATAACAGAAAATGAACAACCTGTCAATGCTTTGTGACAGAAATGGGTTAAGAAACACTGACCTATTCTAAGCATCTCCTTTTAAAGGTAAAAGAATAGGGTCAATGTTTATATAATCATCACTAAAAAGTGGTTGAGGCACTAGGACTCTGTCTACATCTACACGACTTTCAAGACCTTGCTCTTCCTCTGGCATCAGGCTACCTTTCTGTTACTAATTCTGAAAGATGATTCAAGTTTTAATTTAGGTATTCTTCTCTCTATATATAAACTCTTAAGCCTTTTAATGTATTCTAAAAACCACAAAGAGGAGGAAAACTCTAACATCACTATACAATAAAAAATTTTAATTCAAACATCTATTCAGTTTACTAGAAACACTCAGGATATCTAGAATAGAAAATTACTTAAGATAGATAAGCTATTGTCCCTGCTCTCACAGGGTTTTAATCTCCTGAGAGGAAAAAAAGACATGTACAACTAAATATGTAACAGAATATTTGTAATATTAATATCTGAAAATAAGTTATGCAGCACACGAAAAAGACTGCTTTGGGCGAAACAGAGTGTCACAGAAGAGGTTTCATATGACATAGGCTTTAAAGACTGGATAGAATTTCACAGGCAGAAATGCAGATGAGAGCATTTACAGGCAGATGAAATAAACTGCAAAAGGGCTGAACTGAAAAATGGAGAACTGCTCAAGAAATGATAAAAATCCAGAATAACTATAGCCATGCATGTATAAGAAGGTGGTCAAGAGAAGGACCCCTGGGAAACAAAAATTGAAAAGGAAAGGTTAGACCATGCCACCGCATCTTCACAGGAAGTGTAAAGAAGCCAGGCTTGGGGCTGGGGATGAGCTCAGCGGCAGAGCTCTTGCCTAGTATGTGTGAGGCCCTGGGTTCAATGCTCAGGACAAAAGGCAAGGGGTAGGAAAGAAAGAAAAAATCACTTTGCAGAAGAAATTACAGTATGGAGAATTTTGTTAATGGAAGATTGGTTGGCTTCCTAATAACCAGGAGATGACAGAAGGACCAGAGTTAGAGCTGTAGCAGTAAAAATGGAAAGATAGAAAAGAAGTGATAAGGGCAGAGATAGAATCAATTTGGGATCACGGACACTGACACAGAGGACAAAAATAAAGAGAAAACATGCCTGATTTGGGGGTTTGGGCTTGTTGAAAGAGCATATTGAACATGAGTAATCCATAAGAGAATAAAAAGATAGGAAGGTGGAGGCATGGAGGGTTTGCCAATGACTTTGTCTGGGATAGAACAAAGTATTTTCCACTAAGTGTTGTATATTGTTAAATATTATTAGATAGCAAGTGTAGGGAAATTCGTACTTGGTACAAGAATAAACTGATTCAACCTCTTAGGCAGTAATTTTTATTAAATCTATCAAGATTTAAAATACAACCAGTTCTTGGACTATAAATTCCATTTCTCAGACTTCATGTCACAGATACTCTCACATAAAAATATTAAGAATTTAAAAATATATAAACACAACATTATTTATTAACAGTCAAAATACCTAAATCATGCAATGCTTAAAGAAATAATACCATATACACACAATGCTATACTATACCACCTTAAAAAATTAATTAGAAAAAAAAGAGCTAGTTTGTAGGTGAAAAAACCAAGGTGCAAAAGAATATGCATTATATGCAAGTAACTGTGAAAGAAAAATAGATAAGTACACATTCTTATGTGTGAATTTATCTTTGGAAGCACAGTCCTGAGACTGGTAACAGTATCTGGAGAAGAACTAGGGGACTGGAAATGTCAAGGTAGAAAGACTTGAAAAAAAGAAACAAAATATGTGCATGCAATGCCTAGTATAGTAACTAAACTGGAAGACAACTGATGAATTAAATGCTTTCTCTTCCTATGGATGCCCTCTAGTGGAAAGGCCAAATAAAAGGGTGGAAGGTATGCGATGAAAAACACAAAGGACAAAAGTAAGTCAAAAAATTGGGACAACAATCATGAATAAATTAACAGATTATATTCCTCAAAACTCATTCCACCCAAACCAAGTGTTCACTAGCAGGGAAGCCTTTCCTAAAATACACTGTAGATAAAATTGAATAACATATCGTATTACAGTGATACACACGTACCCATGTTTATAGCAGCACAATCCATAATAGCCAAATTTTAGAAGCAGCTTCTATGTCCATCAGCAGATGAACAGACATAGAAAATATGGTATTTACACATAATGGAGTACTACTCTGCCATAAAGAAAGATAAATGAATCATTTTTAGGAAAATGGATGCATTTTGAGACCACGATGTTAAGTGAAATAAATCACACAAGCTTAAATATCATCTCGTTTCTCTTATGTGAGAAACCCAAAGTATAAACAAAGAGCAAAATAAAAGATAGATAATAGGAAGTAGGGAGATAGACTTTTCTTAAATGGGAAGGGGAACAAGAAATAGAGGGAGAGGGGAGGGAGGGAAGAGAAAGGGGATGAAAAAAGGAATTAAGATGTGTTATACATGTACCAACTCCACATAAGTAATTTAAACATTATGTACTGCAGAAGTACTAATAAAAATTAAATTAAATATCATAACAGTCATAAATGTGTTTAGTTCTATGCCAACTTTTCATATATTCTCTCATCGATTCGAAGTGCTTATAAAAATGTAAAAGAAAGACACTGCTAAAAAGCAACAACTTATTTGACAAGAACAAAAAGGCAACAGAGAACTTTAACTTGATAGGAAGACATCTTACGATTGTCATTTAAATTTTTCTTTATTATTATCACAATGATTGTATAATTAATTTTTGAAATTAGAGAAAGAGAAAAAATATAGCAACTAGCAATTTTTGAGTGAATGACAAAAAATTTACATACATCTATGAGATGAAAAACCTTGATATGAAGACAATATTTTAAAATTCTGTTATTTTTAAATAGTTATAAATGCATTTTGAATTATTTTATTATATAAAACATCTAAAACCACCCAAGTTTATAATCTTGTTTTCAAATCCCACCACCTACATATAAACTAATTTGTAACAGTTTCCAGAGAGTTCAATACAGTGTAACTTTGTACTTCATTACAGCTGTAAGTATAAGTTTAGAAGTCAGCAATTGGCATTTAAAAGCATATTCATTAGTTTACATTATATAAATACATTCTAGAAATCATCAAAGGCAATTCTGATGGTAAGAAACCCAAAGATCACAGGAAAGTACTATGGCATTTTCTCATTAAAAGCCTTATTTTAAAAACCAGTAATTGTCCAGACGTGGTGAAGATGACCGGATGCCCAGATGGGGCAATGCCTCGAGACCTGGTCCCTGGAGACCATTTGTTAAGCCGGATGAATGGAGAGAGAAAGAAAAAGCCAGAGAAGACAGCTGCATCTCAAGAATCAAGACCATAAGAAGAGCATGAATGGGATAGCATAAAGAAAGGGATAGAGACAATCAAGATCATGAGGAGAATAACAAGGACCCTGAACAAGAAAAGGACAGCAAGAGAGATGGTGACAGGATTGCTTCAGAAGACCCAAGGATGAAGAAGACCAGCTGAGGAAACTTTGACCTGGAAAGACTCAAGTCACCACGATGATGGGGATCAGCTTGATCATCACTGGGAGAGAGATTTTCAACACGATCTAAGAGAAAGACGAGATCTAAGAGATGACAGAGACCAGAGAGGCCTCCTCTCAGATCGGAACATGACAAAATAAACTCTTGGAGATATGATGATGTCAGGAAAGATGACAAGGCAGAACAACAGGATATCCCATCCCTGCTGTGTTCCACCCCCACCACTGCCAAGATTGAGAAAAGGATGGTTAAAAAAAGTCTCTGAGAGCTGAGAAAGAGAAGGAATTCTTGGGGCTGGGGATTTAGGTCAGTGGTTGGAGTGCTTGCTTAGCAAGCGCAAGGCCCTGAGTTTGATCCCAGGCCCTGGAAAAAGAAAACAAAAAAAGAGAGAGAGAGACTGAAAATGAGACTGATGAAGATGGATGGACCAGCATATGACATTCAGTCCCAAGAAAATGGATTCAAACCCATGTCTTACATAGATCTGATCACATTCGAGTATTACTATACTCCAGTCTAAATTGGATTCTTTAATATTTCACCATAACACAAAAAGCATGAACTTACATTAATCTTTTTTTTTTCAGAAGTATGTTAATCTTATATAATGGACTGATCATGTACCCTCACCTTATCCACAGGAGGGTGGGAGACCATGTTATTTTTTAGAATTAAAGATGTTGCATTATTTCATCAACCATTTGTTTACAAAAAAGAAGAACTAAAAATAAATTTAAAATGTAAACCCATTAGGTATTGAGTAATATCTGTATCTTGGTATAGAAAAAAAAAATAAACCAACAATCATCTCTTCTGCCATAAAATAAGAAATTTAAACAGATGCCATCCAACTCTAGTGCCATTTGGAGCATACGTGACTTTGAGTCTGCTCTATCCAAGTCAATAAATATTTCTTCAGCAAATACTAGGCTGTAGTGATATGCAGAAAGAAAAAATAAGTAAGAAAAAATAAGTAAGAAAAAAGTCTTTATCACAATATTTTAACAATATTTTAAAGGTAGTAAAAGGTCTTAGAGGTCAGTGTCAAATTTTTGTGAGGTCTTCTCCCACAATGAATCACAAGGGATCTGTGAGACCAACAGAATATGACAGAATGAAGCTATGTGATGTCCAAGATCTCTTCACTTTTTCACTCTATGAACAGTTAACACTAACAATTAGTACCGATCACCAGCCTACCAATGAGTCACTGTGGAATATCTGCCATCATCAAGGCAAGTTCAGATGACTGCAGTGACTGTAACCTCAGAAGAAATCTAACACCACAAATGCCCAGCCAGAAACTGAGAGAGGTAATAAATATCACTGTCATCTTTAGCCACTAAGTTTGGGGCAATGACTTACACAGTAAGAGATTGCTAAATCAGGGACCAAAATTATGATACCATATATTTTTAAAGATATAAATGATTTTTACTTCTAGCACTGCTTACTGATTATTTTTGCTGCTCCTATCATATGATTGCTCTCAGTAAGTGTCTCAGGGGATGAACAGTTATTTACTTATGCATTTATACATGAATGAGTACTCAAGAACCCTAAAGGTACTTGCTGATTTGAAGATAAATAGTGTTATCCCTTAATACCAATATTAAGGGCATATTCTTTTTATTAAAAGCAAAAATTCTCCCTCAAAGTAGTTCTGAAAAGAGGCTAAAATTATGCTGATGTATTCAAATTAGCTCTATTGGACAATAACAGGTTTTTCAGAATATTAAATATGGAAAGGAAACTGGAGATAAACTAGTCCAATTCCTTCATTTTTATAAATGTGGAAACTAATCCTCCAAATGATTCCATATTTAGATTCCTTTTTTTTTTTTTTTTTTTACTTTTCAGGAACATTGTGGTATTCCTAAACTGTTGAGTTTAGGTGGATTATTATAATATACTGTTACTACCGAGACCCAAGCAGCCTTCCAAACTGCTTAGGACTTAATGGGGGAAAAAAGTAGACTAAATACAAAGATTCATTCAAAAATGTAATCCTCTTATGGTGTACTGACACAATGGAGTACTATGAGGTTGTAAGAAATGACGAAAACCTCTATGCCCTCATATGGAATGATTTAAAGATGTATTATTAAGTAAAAAGAAAGAAGGACAGAAGACTACATTATGCCATTTTGTGTAAAGAACAAGAAATAAGAAATATATAGGTGTCCATTCAAATTTGTAAGTATCTGCAAAATGATTCATAGGATAAATTAAGAGATTAGATACCGGGATAAGGGACAGGAACAACACAGAAGCAATGGGAGGTGATATTTCTCTGAATATACTTTTTGTACACTTCTGACTTTTTGAAACACGGTTTACACACACATACATAACCCATAAGGATAGGAATAAGAAGTATAATAAAATATAAACAGTAACAAATGATTGTCTTGATAGAGATGAGGAGAGAGCAGAGAATAGAAAATTAACCCACCTAACTTTTTTTTTTTCCAACTAACTTTTGAACATGATATATGTACCATATGCTCTAGGGCTAAAAACCAAAACACTCCAAATGCCGAATACTAGTTAGTAAGATTCCTTTTCAAACATGTATAGGTTACCAATAGTTTCTTTTTTTAATTCTAGGACTGAGTAAATAAGCAAATATATTAAGGATAATGGAATCAGGCTTTTCACCATTGAAGAAGCTAAAAACCAGAAAAAAGAAATGATGGAATGAATCCTGAGGGGCTGAATTACAACTACAATTACCAGTGTGAACTCCTAGTTTTTCTTGTGAATAGATAAGGACAAAATATCACTTCTGTGCTACTACTGATAATCTAATCAGAAAGAATCATTCAACAAAACCAAAATAAAAAGCTTTTTAAAAATTAACAGGACCATACTTAACAAAAATGTCAATGTTGTAGAAGACAACATGACTAATAATTGTTTTGAATTAAAGCAGAATAAGGGGCATGGAAAGTGAATACAGTACATCATTGGGGATTTTAACTTTTACAGGCTATTATGGGAAAAACTGGAAAATCTGAATAAGTTCTATAGATAAGATGATGGCATTATACCCGTTGCTTGACTTATGATGGTATTGTGTGGTAATACACCATCCTAAACTGAAAATATCCTCGGTTGAAAATGCATTTAATACATCTAACCCACCAATCATCACAGCAACACAGTGTGAGGGCAGAGTACCAGTTGTTTACCTTTGTGATCATGTGGCTGACTAGAAGCTTCAGCATATTGCTGCTGCCCACATCAAGGGAGAGGATCATATTGCCATATGGCTAGCCCAGTTCTAAAGGGAAGATTCAAACTATAGTTTCTACAGTATCATTTTCACACCATCGCAAAGTTAAATACCTCACAGTGAAGCATTGTAAGTGGAGGACTGTCTGTGTTATCAATGTTAATTTCCTGATTTTAAATAACTGTATCATGGTTATCTAAAAGTCTATTATTAGGGCTGGTGATGTAGCTCAGTTGCAGAGTATTTGCCTAGCATACTCAAATTTGATTCTTAGTCCTGCAAGAAAAAAAATCCATTCTTGTTTTCAGGAAACATACATGGAAACATTTAATGATAAAATAATATCATGTCTTCAATTCTAAAATGTTCAAGGTAAAAAAAGTGTGCCTGTGTGTATACATATATGATATACACATTGTGAAAAATGTATCAGCCTAAATACTTACATTATGTATCACATGCACACATCAGCCTGATCTCAAAGTAAAGTGAGATCAACAGTAACCAAAAGATTATATTTGTCAGATATAGAAAACTCTTTGAAGAAACTAAAGATTTGAAATAACATGAGGGATATAAAGACCCTAATTAGAGATCTTCAAATGCTTTATACTTTATCAAGAATCTAAAAAAATTCTTTCTTCTTGACAGGAAAAGTCTGATTTCAGTATGCAAAGACTACCGATGATATAGCCCAGAGCTGAAGCCTAGCAAGAGTGAAGTAATCACTTAAGAATATTCATTCTACCTTCCCATTCACAGTCTCTATCATTAATCCACTCATTCTTTCAGTTATTCGCCTAGGCAATTTATTGAGCACTCGCTATAAGCCAGGTCTTAGGCTAGCATGCTTGTGACCTAAGAACATAGTCAGGGACTCAATAACAGAGATATCCCAAACAGATGGGTTCTGCTAGCCATACATTTTTTTCATTCCAAAGAATAAAGAAAAGCCCCTTGGACCACTTGTTCATGTCAAAGATTCACCTAGGCATTCCTAATAAACTGATCCACATGTCTATGGTTCCTAAATAAACTTTGGCTGCCCATTCTTTCAAATAAAACTCAACTTTTTAGAATGCTTCAAGGGAAAATGGCCTTTATTTCAAAATCACTATCTACGGTCTAAAATAAGAAGTCTGCCAGCTTTTCAATGCTGAGAGGACTATTCTATTTGAGAACTAATCCATTTTTTAAATGTAGCGCCCATAACTCAATTAAATATTAAGATAAATAACCATTCTTTCCACCTGAATGGGCAGTAGACCTGACTTGCTTTTTCAGTAGATGAAGATCAAGCTTATGTAGGTTAAATATGAACATGGCTACCCATAAAATTAGTAAGTGATAAGACAAAAAAATCAAGAGACAGAATATAATAATTTGGTATCTATAAAACAGGAACTCATGGAAACGAGACAAATACAAGGAAGACAGCAAGAAAGAAAAGAGTAAAAAGATCTAGAAATGATGAGAGACAATGCAGCAAGAGTAAGAAGGAAGAGGAAGAAAAGACTGAAGGGAAAGAGTAATTACAGCTAATGTCCAAGAGGCCAACTCCAGGGTTCTGTACTTTGACTCAAGGACTTGGCAAATTGGCTAAATACTCTTGAAGGTAAATTTCCTCATCAGGAAAAAGAAAAAAATGTTTATCCCATCTGAGATATATTGCACACTGTCTGACATACAGTATATGTTACATATATTAAATACAAGTTATTATTACTATTGTTGTTGATTGAAATCAGAAGCTGAAAAATTACACTTTGATGCTATTACTCAAGTTAAACCTAAGAAGTAATTTTAAGAGATTTCCTGCACAGAATGCTCCAGATGTCAAAGTGCTAAATCTAACTTATTTCCTTAAGATGTGATTATTAATGTCCTAATTACCCGACAGGCTGAAGCAAAGTGAGATGAAGAGAAACCACACAGTTCTCTCACATTCAACAAAATTGGAGTCTGAAATTTGGTTATTACATGTAATTTGCCTACATGTTTCTGTACCATTATACCTAAAAATGCCACAAACCTCAAAGGAGTTTTCTTTGTTTTGAAAGCTAGTATGTTGACCTCTTTATATTGCTCCCCAAAACACTGGGTTACCAGAAAAAGAAAATACCTAAGCATGAAAAATATGTTCAATCTCTCTAGAAAACAAAGATTTCATTAACATATCTACTAAATATATATATACACGTATATATAAAACTTCTAAATTCTCACTAGTATCTACTTAATATTTAGTATAGAGACAGATATACAACAACCTACATTTCAAAAACAGATGAATGAAATAAATGGTATAAAGGGTGGGCTCGTTGGCAACCCACTCACGTCCCCTCCTGTCTCTCAGGAGCTCTCTTTCTCTCTCTCAATAAAATTCCTACTCTTAAAAAAAGAAAGAAAGAAAGAAAGAAATGGTATATATTCATATGCTGAAATATTATGCAGGCATTAAAAGCCATGTAAAAGAATTTAGTAGTACTAAGGAAATGTTTAATACATAATTTTATTTAAATTTAAAAAGTATCAGGAACAACACAGGGTTTCTGCTCTTACTACTTCTGTCGATTCAGAATGTTTAGCCAGAGCAATCAGGAGAGTGACAAATAAAAGGGGTATATATAAAAAAGGAAGAAGTCAAACTATCTTTTATATAGAAGACCCAATATGCTCCATCAAACGACTCCTACAACTAGTAAACAAATTTAGCAAAGTAGTGGGATACAAAATCAATAGTGTCCCTGTACACAATGAACCCCTGACAAAGAAATCAGGATTTAAAAAAAAAAAAAAAAAAAACATCCACAATAGAAATTAACCTAATCAAAGAAGTGAAAGACTACTATAACAAAAACTATAGTATTGGGCTGGGGATTTAGCTCAGTGATTAGAGTGCTTGCCTTGTAAGCACAAGGGCCTGAGTTCAATCCCCGGCACCACAAAAAAAAAAAAAAAAAAAAAAAAAAAAAAAAAAA